>PVJL010004297.1:0-133249 GCA_004026885.1 Lyroderma lyra
GGGGGGAAGCTAAATATAAGGTGATGGAAAGAGAAGTCACATTAGGTGGTGAACTTATTATACATCAAGTTGACAATGCACTGTAGAATTGTATGCCTGAAACCTATGTAATCCTTGCTAACAGATGTCACCCCAGTAAGTCTAACAATAAAAATGAATTAAAAAAAAAAAAAGAATAATAAAATGGCAATAACTATATACCTATCAATAACCATTTTAAATGTAAATAGATTAAATACACCAATCAAAAGAGATAGGGTGGCTGACAATAAGAAGACAAGACTCATACGTATGCTGCCTACAAGAGACCCACTTCAGATCAAACGACACAGATAGACTGAAAGTAAAGTGATGGAAAAAGATTATTCATGCAAATAGAAACAAACAAAAAAGCTGAGGTAGTGATGCTTAAGCCCACACAAAACAGACTTTCTAAAAGAATCTATAACAAGAAACAAAGAAGGACCCAGTGATACTACTTCTGGGTATTTATCTAATACTATCCAATACTCTGGTTTCTCTTCAGATCATATAAATCTTTCGCCTTTTACTAAGAAACCCAAAACAGTCATCCAAAAAGACATATACATTCCTGTGTTCATTGCAGCATTATTGACAACAGCCAAGATATGGAAGCAACCTAAGTGTCCATTGCTAGATGAATGGATAAAGAGGTAGTGTATCTATGAGGGCTATTCAGAAAAAACCCAGCCATAATGTCTCTATTTTTTATATTAAATGGCTGGATACTTTCCAGGCAGTCCTTTTGTACCATGGAATAATATTTAGCCATAAAAAATGAAACTTTGCCATTTGCAATAACATGATGAACCCGGAGGGTATACGCTAAGTGAAATAAGTCAGACAAAGATAAATACCATATGATTTTACTTCTATGTGTAACATAAAAAACAAAGTAAACAAACAAACAAACAGAAACAAACTCATAGATACAGAGAATATTTTTATGTTTTCCAGATAGGAGTGGGTTAGAGGGATACAAGAACATTTGGCTCCTAGCCTCAGTTCCACATGTAACTAGTTGTGTGACCTTCAGCAAGTTGCTCAATGTGGAACTTCACTTCCTCGTTTGAAAATTAGAGACATTGCAAATGATCTCCCTTAGAGCTCCTCTCATATTTAAGATTTAAGAACCTTATAATCTACATTTCCTTTTAGTTCTAAAATTTGATATTGATTTTCCCACAAAATTCCAATTACACACGTTGTAATAAAAAACTACACCTTTACTGTGACATCAAGCACACTCTTCTCCCCTACAGTGACTACAAAGTACATGGGAGGACACAATAAACATCTCCTATTTTAAAGGGAATACATTCTAGAATGCTCATTGAAAATTTTGAAAGAAATCTAATGTCAATTACATATATTCATAAATGTTATGTTAATTCAGGCCACAAAATTATGAGAGGAGGTGTTCTTTGGATTGTGTGTTCACAGCAAGTCAGTGTTGAAACACACACTGTTTTGTCTTAATGTTGCAACAGATTGCTTTAACATGCATATTGCCTCTCTCCCCCCCAGCCTCTGAGCAATCATAGATGAAATGGCATGCAATCCTTGAATCTCTTCCTCTCTCCGACACGATTTTTTTTTAAACCAGTGCAAGGCAGACCTTTTCTATGTGACTTTTAAGTTCTATTGCAACAGCCCTGCTTGAAAATCCAGTTACTATGGTGATATGTACCACTACAAACCCTCTCCTCCACAACTAAAGTTGTACCTTATTCAGTACAAGTGGTATCTATGGCTTAATGGTTCAGCAAAAGGCTGACAGATCTATGGTCTTATTTCCGACTGAGAGGTTTTTAATAAGCAGTTCGAGCTCCTGGAATCTGAGAAGACTGAACGGGCTGTCTAAATTTAGCAGGGTCATTCTTAAAGGACGTTTCTTGGATAGATCAAATACTGTATAAATTGGAAAATGCTGAATGGACATGCCAATATGGGACACTTTTATTGAGGCAATGAGAATAGAAACGAAGACACTACCCCCTGGGTCTTTCAAAAGAAAAGAAAATTGACATACGAGGAGCCGATACCTCCCCCCAGTGGGGTTCTCCTGTCAGGAGCCCCAATGCAGCCCTGCACTCACCCAGCCGGATGAGCCTCTTGGAGCTGTGATTCTAGCTCTTTCACTCTCAAACGATGAGAGGAGTGGAAGAAGGGCAAGCTTTCTATCACTGCAGAGAAGTGATCTTTTTGGTTTTCAGAGTGGCATCAGAGTACATTTTTCTTATATACGTTTTATTTTGCATAAGGATTAGATTAA
Organism: Lyroderma lyra; assembly: GCA_004026885.1. Taxonomy (NCBI): domain Eukaryota; kingdom Metazoa; phylum Chordata; class Mammalia; order Chiroptera; family Megadermatidae; genus Lyroderma; species Lyroderma lyra. The sequence continues at coordinate 2,297 of PVJL010004297.1, forward strand.
GTAACAGCATGGGTCATGGGTTAGGATTATGGTTGATTTACTGGATTACTACCCTCTTTGTCCTATTTCTATGACAAACTACATCCACAGTCCTGAACAGTTGCCTTGAAATGGAATTTTGAAAAAAAAATTGTTATATTAGATAACTGTAAACTGCTATACTCTGAATGTCTCAAATGACAGAAGCTGCTTTCTTCATCTTCATACACATCCAGTGATCCACACATGTCTGACCCGCATGACAGGCACAGGGTGCTTCACAGTGTTCTGGGGTGAATAAGGTAAGTGGATAAGACATGAATAAATGTAATTCAAAAGTCTTCGGATTTGGGAAGCATTTTCACATATGTTCCATATATTTATCACAGCTCATCTTTAGCTGTTTTCGGGAGAGATATTCCTAAAGCCTAGGTAAAACTACTGATCAAACCCTCCCATGAAGGTACCAACAAGCAAGAAAAGCAAGAAAGCATTGTGTTCATAAAGTGAACCAATAAAAAGTATAGTCATAATCACAGACTGCGAATTAACAGGGTCAGGGTCTGTAAATAAGAATGTCTGATGACATAAGCATTAACATCTCAGAGGAGTATATGCTCTGAGGTAACTACACAGCTTGAGGCAAAATGCGGACCGTGGAATTCTCTAGTGTGCACTATTGATGATAAGGCCTGAATCAGCAAATATATTTTTCATTAAATGATAGTCCTGCCTTGGAGACCATGATTTTAAGTGATTTTTATTTATAATTACTAATCAAAATGCTATGAACCAAAAAATAAAAATCTCTTAATTACATGGCACTGTTCTTACTTTGATAAAAGATTTAGTTCTACATCTTGTGTTTTTTTCATCCAAAGTTGACTACAGTCTCAGCAATGAGTACATATTTATTTGAAACCCTTTCTAGGTTGCTAATGTAAATAACTCCAGATCAAAATGCTGAAAAACTTGTGACCAAAACTTAATGACTGTTTTTCCCAGCTCACCTACAGATAATCACAGTTTCTTTGACTCTGACTTGGAAGAAAAATCTTTCTGAAAATAAAACTCATGAATTGTATAGTTTTCAATCACACCATCTTGTAAAGCATATTAACAGGTTTATAAAACATCCCCTTGAGTTGGTTTCTGCCCTTAGCTTCTAATTTTCCTTCTCTTTCTCTTTGCTGTATCTTGCCATTGTCCCTCTTCCTCTGGTTTCATAACTCTAAGTGCTGTTAAGTGTTGTGGCCTAGAGCGCAGCAATCCACATCTCAACAATTTCCTCCCTTTTCAACTAAAGGCTATGAACGTGACTCCCTAAACACGCATCCTAATCTCTGCTAATTCCAGACCTTCCGTCTAGAAATCTTTATTAAAATAACATATCTGAATAATCTGATCAGTTTCTCTCTTCTTTTCCCCAAATAATCTCCTCTTAACATCATTTTGCATTATCATACCTTTTCTAAGTACTATAGCCCCAAATCTCAGAATCATAATGGCCTTGACCCCCACATCAAATACATTCCCTCTGTAAGTTATGTCTGCTGTCTCATATTTCTTTCTCCCTGATTGTTCCTGCATTCCTTGTTCCAATTAGCTAAGCCAGCATCCCCTAAAGTGACGCAGGTACATAATATAGAACATTATACAGAGTTTAATTTTTAAGTTAGTCCCCCTGTTGTCAGTTTGTGCGTGTGTGTTTAAGTGTGTACATCTCTAGTTATACCATTGGACTATTTGAAGTATTCACATTATTTGATCTAATAACTGGAACTCTCATACACTGCTCGTGGGAATGTAAAATGGTACAATCCTTTTGTACAGGTGTTTATCAGTTTTTTATCAAGTTAAACGTAGAGCCATTCCATTCCTGGGTATTTATCCAAGAGAAATGACGTAAGTCATTTTGATAATCACCTTAGAGCATTAACCAGTTTTTAAACCAGTATTACCCAACACGTAACAATGATGCATAAGTTGTGCTTTCGTGATTTTTCACAGCATTTTTAATTTTAAAGTGCTTGGAAGAAACAGAACTTCTCAGAGAATGGTATGTAGGGGAAAACAGGTCACATTTTCTCTAAATACATTATAGAAACAGGCTGGAATATGGTGCCAACGTCATTATTTCTCCCCAAAGAAATTGAACTTGTCTTTCATTTTATTAGAAGACTTGATGTGTGTTAGTTTACTCAGCAACTCAATGATGTGACCAATTGTATTTACAGTAGACAAAACTAATGCATATAGGGAAGAGATGACAGTTGGGAAGTAGCAAATGGGGCTTCTTAGTCATTAAACCTGGATAGACCATGTCAAGCTCCTGTGTCTGACTACCTCGGAGCACTTTACAACTATCACCCATTAAATCTGTCTGACACTGACGCGGGACAGGGATAGTGCATCACCACCTCCTTTCTGGAGTTGGAAAAGAAGAAAAACCTCTGCCAGGGGATAGGGGGACATTTGTTTACCAAATGAGTTGAGAGCAGAGAACAGCACAGAGCGTTGTTTCAAGACCCTGGCCTCTGAAACTCAGATGTCTAATAGTGGCTTCAATTAGGTGACTTCGATTAGGCCAATTATATGAGAGAAAGGGCAAGGAGTTAGCTAACTATTTACTAAAATTCTTGTTTTTTTTTTATTATTATATGTAAGTCCACATCTTTCTTTGTATCCTCCAATATGTGCACATGGTAGATACTCCATTTTTTTGTTATAGCATTTTTTAACTGTTATATTGAGTCATACATCACATGTCACAAAATTCACCCATATAAAATATACAGAATAATTTTTAATAAATTTATATAGTGACAGCTATCACTGCATTCCAGATTTGGAACATTTCTATTATCCCCAAAAGTTCTCTCATGTTTGTCTGTGGTTAATTACCATTCCCTCCCCTCATTTCAGGCAAACACTGATGTGCTTTCTCGCCTTAGAGTTTTGCATTTTCTAGAAATTGCACAATAAGTGAATGAAGCAATACATAGTATAGGGTGTCTGGATTGTTTTCACTTAATATGTTTTTTAGGTTTATGCATGTTTTGCATGTAATAGTTTTTTGCATGCAATAAGTCATCTCTGATTGTATAAATGCACCACATTTTGTTTATCCCTTTACCAGGTGATGGCACTGGACTATTTTCACTTCTTGTCTGTTATCAATATAGTTCCTACGAACATTTGCATTATAAATCTCATAAACATATGCTTTTATTTCTCTGGGATAAGTTGCTGGGAATGAAATCACTAGGTGAAATGATAATTACATGTTTAACATTTTATGAAACTGCCCAAATGTTTTCCAAAGTAACTGTACCATTTTGCACAATTGCAAGCAATGTATGAGGGTTCCAGTTTCTACACATTTTCTTTAACACTTAGTATTTTCAATCTCTTTTTGGTATAGTCATTTTAGTGAATGTGTAGTTATATCTCCTTGGGTGTGTTTTATTGGTAGCTTTATGAAGGTATAGTTATGATACAATAACTTGAACATGTTTAAAGTGTATAATTTTTTAAGTTTTGACATATATATACAACCATGAAATAATCACTACAATCAAGATAAGGAAGATATTCATCACCAACAAAAGTTTCATTTTTCCCATTGATAATTCCTCCCTCCTGCATTGCTGTCCCTACTCTTTGCCCAGAAAACCACGTTCTGCTTTCTGTTACTGAGAATTAGTTACACTTTCTAGAATTTTATGTAAAAAAATTAAATCAAACAATGCTGTCTCCCAAACCCTCAGTAAAGTCTTCTGCTTACATGTCTCCTAAAAATGCTTTATTTGTTTGTTTTTCAATGAAGCTAGTGAAGGAGTAAGTCCTATATTTGACATAATGCCATAATAGAGAAAGAAACAACCAGAAAGCATAGAAGAAAACAAGGATTCTATGGAGGCAGATAACCGAAGCCAAACTAATCATGAGAATATGTTCTTCCTAACCCTGTTAAATTTCAGTAATCTTGGGGAAAACACAGAATTGTCTATACAAAAAGCTAGAGATGTAGTTGAAATATGAGAATATGAGCTGCACATAGCTATCTCTAATAGGCAACCTCCTTATTTCCACCAAATAGAAATGTTTACTTCTACTCCCAGCATGAAAAACAAGCAAAGTCATTCATTTCTCCTCAGTTCTACTTCTCAGCAGTCCTAACGTACATTATCTCCTCCTAATTTTCAGACGCTGCCTTCTACTAACTAACCTTTATCACAGACATGCATCCCTAACAGATGGTTGTTTGTTTCTTTCCTTCTTTGCATTCACACTGCTTACACTGTGCACTGCATAAACATGGAGTACAATAAATATTTCAGCTGTTCACAATTGTTCTAAAATGTATGGCAGTTAGTTCAACATAGGAAAGACAGCACAGATGTATCAATGCAACAAAAGAAGTACTAAAATAAAAATACCAATTAACAGGGCTAAAGTTAGCAACACCACTTTATGTTTTCTGCACCTCCCTTCACTTTCATATTATTAGAAAAACCAAGCCTGTTGGGAATATAATAGGATTGCTAACCATGCTGGTTGTCATGAGAAACTGAGCCTTGGTTATAACCCCAATGACTTCTCCAAATAATATTAAATGACATATTTGAAGAACAAAGGTTAAGTACTTTAAAGAGTACTTACGAAACCAGAATGAATTAACTCTGGGCATAGAGTTACATAGGATTTTCCTAGGGAGAGCTTCATGAATAGGTGACATTGGAAGAGGAAGAGTTTGTCAAACAAAATGACATTCTAAACAGAGGAAACACTGTGTTCAAAGACTCAAAAAAACATGAAAGAACTAAGTATCTGTAAAATTTGAAAGTTCTGTAACATGTGGAGAGGTTATAAGGGCAAGCTGTTGAAGACCTAGTCAAAGGATGACAGTCCTATTAAATCTGCTTTTGTTTGTTCAGTCAATGATGTGCTAAAAATATTAAAACAAATCACTTCTCGGCCTTTTGGCTAAGATCAAGTGTAAAAATATTAAAACAAATAAATAAAAATAAATGGTGGGCATTGCATTTTGTGTCTGGGATTTCTTCAAACCACAATCTGATTGCCCATTTCAGATAATTGTTCCAGGACCCAGGAAAGCCAGGTCCCTCTCTCAGATTGTCCTCATATAGACAATTAGCCTGGTCTGATGACTCTGCCTCTACGCTGATCTCCCTCCAGAATTTGACTTCAGGTACAGCCCATCTGGTTCTATTGCCCATGATCTCTAAAAAGAGTTTTCTTTTCCTTCTCACACCACACACACGCTGCCTGGGGTTCGTAGCAGTTACCTGCCGAGTCTCTACTTCCTGTGGCTTCCATCATAGAGACTGGGATCAAGCAATTAGCAATGAAAAGTCAAAGGACCTTTCCAAGGAAAGGAAAAATGTGTTAAGAGTTACCAATTTTTATATTAAATATAAAAGCAATAAATGTAAAAGCAATAATCATTTAAAAGTTGGCGTTCAAAGAAAGTCAGATAATGAAACTTTAAGCAAATATTCTCAAGTGATAGGCTGACTGGCAAGTTTTCATAAATTAATTGAAGGCATAAGAACACACTCAAACACAATAAGAATAGTAAACCGCTCAGATATTTTCAAAATTAAATATTTACTTAATTCCATCTTCTCCACAGTGCCCTTGCCCTATCCAACTGTGTGAATTTCATTAACCAAAATAACACGAGAAGCCGAGGAAAACAGACAGAAGGAAGAGTGTGGTTGTAAGATAACAAACACGAGTACTGGTTATTGGACTGCAATGCAAAATAATATGAAAATTTAAATCCCTATAGTATAAACTTAAAGAGACTTTCATGATATCAAGAAATCATTTATTATTACTTCTTTTGCACTTGTAGATAAATAAAGCCAAGAAAAATCTCCATTTTTCCCAGCTGCAAGTTCTGACTACGGTGTAATATTAAACTATTGAGTTGAAGAGTGTTGTCCGGTTTAACTATTAGTGTTGACTATAACATGAGTAATCAGAATAAAATAGTAGGCTTAGACGCTTTGTTATAATCAGCATGTCATTGTTAAAATATTATGGTACCCAAATAAAGCAGAGTCTCCTCATTCTTAATTTTTGAACAAGTGTTTAAGGAATAAATTATAATAATTTCCAAACCCATGAAAGACAGCTTTGTAAGATTGCGTCTTTCTCTTAAAAATGATAAGAAATTTGCTAATGAGTCCATTAGACAGAATCCATTAAAGGTGACAGGACAAAGATCTCTTGGAGACTTCATCAAGCAGAGACAGTGTGCAGGATTAATTCAGTGTCCATACAGCTTCCCTGTACACACAGGAAATGGAGTTTGAGTGACAACTTTATTTAGTGAGTCAAAGACTGCTGAAAATTTTATGAAATGGTACAACTCACATGCAAAAAAGAACAGAGTTTGATTAGGAGGGTTTGATTTGATACTGTGAAAAATGTGAGTAACTCTCATTAGATACCAGTTAATAAAAGGCATCAGATATAAATTAGCTGCAGGCCTAATCGGCGTGAAGTTTACTTTGTGTTTGTAAAAGTAATTTTATCACTATACATTTATTAATAGGGATTGCATTTATTGTCCTGTCTGATTTTATACTCAACTCATTTGAAATCATAATGGCTTAGAGATCCATCCTTAGAAATTTATTTTTAACTGCAACTCTTGGTGTTCAGAGATTTTGCTTCACTCAAGAATTTTTATATTGAGAAAATAAGCTTCATATATATAGACATACAAAAAAGGGTTATTGATACTTGGACAATTCAGAAGATCAAATTTTAGTATATATGCTGTGTAAGGTGAGCACCAGAAGATAAAATTTTAAATTTTTAAAAGGTTAGTGGAAATATCCCATATGAAAGAGCATGAAGCTACATGATCTAAAACCCATTGGAAATGATAATGCACATGTGCAAATTTTATGTTGAAAAATACAAAACTTATCATACTCTGCACTGTTTTATTATGTATTATTATAAAAGAAAGTAAATTTTTAAAAAGAATATGGAAACAAAGCCTAACTTTATTAAAGAAAGCTCTTCACAAATAAGCATTTACTAAGTGTTTTACATTTTTAGATTTCTTACCAATATATAAGTTCAACAGATATTTTTATATGTGTAAGGATGTTTTCACAAAATAATTATCCTTCTATAATTGTTTCAAAACTGTCAATATATTAACCAAAATAGCACTACTTGAAAAAAAATGCGTCTAGAACATTTAGTATATACTGATTTCTATTATTTTTAAAAAATGACAGGGATAATGTTAAGTTCATTTGGGGGTATTTTAAGTTCTTTGACTATGGGCAACCCACGCATGTAATACACCAATATGGCTCAGGACATAAGCACAGAATACATAGGCCTGGGAATCGAATGAGACCATTCTCATAGTAGTACCACAATCCCTGAGCTCTTGACACCTCCTCACACACACATACCTATTTAATCATCCAGAAGTTCACACCAGCCCAGTTTCTGATGAATGTCACACAGTCCAAATGTGTTCAATTGTTTCCTGTGATATTAGTTTACTGGTTCCCCTGGGCCCTATTTCCTTTGTAAATAGGTAGTGAATTCAAATTAAATATGTTTGGCAAGAATATTTTCTAAGGAACGTTGTGTACTTCATATTACATCACATCAGGAGGCCCATGACGTTTTCCACTAGTAGTGCTATAAGTTTGGTCATGGAGTTAGGTTGTGACACTTGGATTTCTTTATTATCAAGGTAAGATTTTCCCTTTGGGATTAGCAAGCTATCTACAGGCCACTGCTTTGGCATCATATAAAATCTTTTGTGTAATGTTGAGCAGCAAATGATAATGCTTGCTTGAATCAAATATTTTATCAGGGGTTAAAAAATGATTTTTAAATGGCATCATTCCTTCTACATTTTAGTTGGCATTCAACTAAAATGTGTGAAAGAACTTCAACTGGAGATATTTGCTTACCCTGAACTTTAATCGTAACAGACAGGTAGGATAAATGCTTAATTCTTTTCTTTTAATTACCAACTTCCAAAGTAAGGAGTTGATTTAATAGTACTTGCCAATGGTGACAAATGAGGGTTTAGTCTTCTGTTTTTCTATTGTTGTTAGTATCAATATAGACTCATTAATTTTCATATATTCAAAGGCTTTCAGTTAATTGCATTATTTATGATGATCATATTTGGTCACCTGGAGTTCTTTCAAATTAGTACCCATTTTCTTTTGATATGATTTCTTTGATTACTTTCTTACTTTCTGGCACAAAATATTCTAAACCAGAAAACATATTTTTCCAAAATTTTTTTTAGTATGAAAGGTGTTTAGTAACTACAGTTTGGACACCAAAAGTTTCATTGTTTCTGAGGTATCAGTTGATTCTTGGCTTTTTCAGTGGACAAGAGTTTGAAAATAAATATTTTTAACGTCATGTGTTCATGTTGATATTTTCCCATTCAGAGTTTTTACTTTATTTTTTTCTTATATCTTTTTTCTTTCACTTAAAAATATTTGGTTTCTACAAACCTTAGTATTTTATTCTTGCTCTACCCCATACCATTAACAAAAATGGTTTCAAAATAATTGTACCAATATTATTAATACTAATAGTAAAACTACTGGCTGAAGTTTAATATTTTTCACAGTTTTCTTTTTTGTTAGAACGTGTATCAACCAGTAAGTGTATGTGGAGTTCTATAATAACTTGAAACAATTCTTTTCTCTGTGTGGTTGTTTCCAATTTGGCATAGGCTTGGGTTCATTGGTGTTGATTTGTATTCGATTCAAAGTCTCACTTTAGTTACAGCTGCATAGTGCCACATTAGGGGCACAAACCACAGTCTGCTCAATCACACCTCTGTGAATGTACACTTGTGTTGCTTCCAATCTTTTGTTATTACCAACAATTTGCCTTTAACTCAAATATCACAACACAGCTAGGATATTATTATCCTTATTTTAATATTATGAAACTGAGTTTCAGAGAAATGGAGTAATTTTCCCAAGTGTATATAGCTGTCTGAAGCCTAGATCTTGTTAATTTCTAAGTACAGTGCCTCATAACTATCCCCATCATTGACTGTGTTCTCTGTTCTATTGTTTCCAGGCATCTTTGTGAAAATGAACAAACAAACAAACAGAAGAAAACAACCAAGTCCCCAAATGCACATTTGATCCAAGTGGATATGTGACGAGGGCCTGGGCCAGTGGGGTATCATCTAATGCCTACAGCCAGAACTAGCTGAACATCTGCTCCTACCTCATCACATCCTAATACATAAGATAATTCACTACACACCTATACATTTGCTTAACCCAGGTGTCATATCTAACTGCCAGAGAAATGAAGTGTAATGCACAAATCCTCTGTGAGAACGGATAATAATCATATTTGCTTTAGTGTAAATATTGAGTTACATTGAAATAATACAATTTTATCAAAAAATTTTTCCCCTGTTAAGCAGTGTGAGATCCACCAATAAAGTATGTTTTGAGTTCTCGGTACACTATATGAAAAGACAGTACATGACTAAGAATTTGCTATGGAAGCCCTGAGGCATTTTCTGACCATGGATTGTTCTCCCATGCCAGAAATTAGCCACAACAATGAAGATGTCATTGTTTCAAAAGTAGCAGCAAAAGCCCACCCCAATATATGCGATAAACTCACTTTGTTGCAGGGGTACACTTTCAGCAGCTTGATGGAAGCATTCTACAGGGCCTTTCCACCGATGATTTGGGAGTAGAAACAAGGGTAATGAGCCGATTATTCCCCGACACTGTAGACGAGAAATAGAAACGCCTCTCACTTTGAATTGATACTTACTTTTCTTCAAGCTCACTTTGTCCTAGAAGCCATGTACATTATAAAGTTTCACCTCTCGGACCCATGATGGCAATCCATCTCTTTTTCCCACATCTAAAGATATTATAGAATTGGCAGCATTCTCCTGATTCCATGAACTACTTTTAAATGACATGCAGGAGAAGAAAGACTCCATAGTTAAATATATAAAAATAAATTTTCTTGGCTTACTGGGATAGCAAACAAATATCTATGAGTAATGCTCCTATATCGCCAGCTAGCAGGGCACTTAATAAAACCCAAACAACTGTCACACATAGGTTATAAGGTCATTTCTCACATATAAAGATAAACTAGAAATCTATCCAAAGGATAGAATCAGGGAGAATGGTATGAAGTTTGCTGGAAAAATAAAAAATGAGTTTCACACGTTATTTTATTTCCCAAGGGCACTTTGATAAGCATACACACATATTGTCAATGCATACTGGGACCCCAGTGCATGTGGGGGAAACAGAAACAAGCAAGTTCAAAACCATAAATGTCATTTAGTAACAAATTAAATATTTGCCACAGGTGACAGGAAAACAAATAAGTAAAATAAAGCTGTATGTTTTTTGGCTGCCAACAATGTGGAGAAAGACAGAAATGTAAAATATGAAGACATTGTCCTTCAGGAAGGTAATGATAAGGTTTATATTTATAACCTTTCCATTTAGAATAGTCATAGAGGCTTGTGCCTGTCAATGTTGGTTGAATACATGAATGAATAAATGAACAAAAATAAATGCTGTAGGTAAGTGAGTTGTGGGGAAGACATGGGAATTCACAGACCTGGTTTCAGAATGGTTTAAGAAACAACTACCAGATTTCCAAATGAAGTTTAAAGAAACCATTAGTTTTTAACACTTTCCGGTACCGTGCACACTTGAAGAACAGAAAATTTCTAGCCTAGTAGTGGTTAATCTTCAGTGTGCATTGAAATTCAGCTGGGATGTTTTTCTCAAAATACAGGTTCTGATTCAGGCCCAGGAATCCGCATCCAAATGTCCCAGGTGCTTCTGACACAAAGCAGTCGAGGCTCGGGACTGTGAGAAAACACAGTTGTACTCCAAGTGGCAGGCCTGAGAAGACATCTGGTTGTCCTCTTTTCTTTCATCTGTGTATTTTCTATGATAGCATTCTTTTTTTAATTAAAATTAAAAAATTTTAATTAACTCTGTACCACACACTGTCCCAATACCATAGCCAAACTCAGCCTTCTCATAGGAAAATACTATTTCTTAAGCTCAGAATTCATATTTGGAATGTATTTTAAATTAGAATCATTCCCACAAAAGCCACCATTTAAATAGAGGCAATTAGTGAATCAAGAGTTTCAATTCTGCAGTAATTATAATTAAATGGAACTTGTAGGGTAGCCACGGCAGAGACAGTGACGAACAGAAAGAGGCAGTAAGGATTTCTTCAGATAAAGACACTGTAAAGAGGCTGCAAAAATTTAACTTCTATGTTGAAGTTATAAAGAAAATAAAATGTAAAAATAATTTTTCTTTCTAGTCAAAACAAATTAAACATAATTAAAATACATATTAGGGCGAGCAGATAAAATACAGGGTGGTCAGTTAATTTTGAATTTCAAATAAACAATGAATTTTTTAAATATAAATGTCAAATTTACCTGGGCATCCTATATTTTTACTTGTTAAACCTGGTAACTCTAATACTTCCACGTAAAAGTAGTATTAAGGCTACTGCTCTGAGTGCTAGAGTGTGAAAAGTACGAACTATGTATCTTTGAGTGGATCATGGACGTAATTGAGGTCTGACTTCCACTTGAAGGAGACATTGCAAGGTATTTCCCTTGACCTTGGAACTGCCATTTATAACAAACATCTGAGAAATTTCCCAAAGACTATTTTACTTGATCAATATGACAATTCTCTACCAGCAAGTTCCTCTTAATACCCCACAGGCCTTTTCAATGAAAGATTACAGAGGTCAGTTCGGTGCACATAATAACCACACTCATTTTCTAAATGTATATATTATTTAATATCAATGTTGTACGTATGTGTATATCAGTCTTTCTCCTCTTTCCCACAGAAAACTTATTTGTGCCTTTCTTTTTAAGGCATTCTTAAGCTCTGAATATTTTTGGTGTGTCTCTGGTTTTCTCAAAGCATTCTATTTACTTTTTTACAAGATTTTTTTTTTCAATTCAGCACTACTGACATTTGGAGCCAGATAATTCTTTGTTGTTGAGGGCCGTCCTGTGTATTACAGGATGTTTAGCAATATCTCTGGCCTCTACCCACTAGATAGCAGAAGCACTTCCTGAGTATGACAATGAAAAATGTCCCCAGACATTCCCAAATGTCCCTGGAGGGCAAAATCACCCAGTCGAGAATCACTGCTCTACATGGATAGGTTGTAATCCATTACCACCTCTTCCTCCCTTCCTCACTCCCTTCCCTCTCTCCCTCCTTCTCTCTCTCTCTCTCTCTCTCTCTCTCTCCTTTTTACAAAACTAGAAAGGATGGTAATTTATCTTACTTCTTATGTAAAAATGTAAGAAAAAAATTCTGTTTTGAATTTTAATTTTTAAAAATAATCATTTAATTACACTCAAAAACGTGTTGGGGGAAAAATACGTGAATTATTGTATTAGACTGATAAGCAACTTTTTAAAAAATAAACTACATATCTATTAAATGATAACATTTTTTAACCAAAATATATAAAAACTAGTTGGAAATAGTATTGGGTATTTATCAGTGTAATAAAAGAGAAAATACTGCAAAAATACAACTTGCTATTATGTAAAACGGGTATAAACATATATATATATATATATATATATAAATTTATTATGTAGTGGAAGCTGTCTTGTTTGAGACAATTAGGACAGTAACGAGTTCATCAAAAAGTTCAAGTTCAAATTAGTCATAAGTACCTTAAATAGTTTAACTTAAAACATGTAAATGTACAATTATTCAGGATTCTTTTGATAGAGAATCGCCTCCTGCATTCTGAATATTAGTGCATCAATGTTAGTTCCACATCCACTTTCTTGCAGAAACTATGCCTATAAGGCATTTGCAGTGATTTCCAAGGTGTTTTTTGTTAATTAAGAGTGAATTTATTTTAAATATGTGGTCAGAAATTCTTCTCAGTATTTATAATGTCTTCCAATATGCTGCAATTATCTATCACACTCCAAATCCTCTAAATTTAAAAGAATTTTTCACTTAGCCATTAATCTTTATTCAGTCTTTCTGGAGCATTCAAATTAGCTTTTATAGAAATATCTCTCTTTCCACACTATTTCATTATTTTAAATAGTATAATGTTGTACAATAATTATATATTACAAATAAATCTGAAATGGCATGAAAGAGCATGTGAACAGCACAGCTGACTCTTGGCAAAAACACAACAAATATACTTTTTAAAATAACTGCACAATTTATCTATTTTTTTTTAACTTTACAGATTGTGCTTTTGGTGTCATATCTATAAAACTTTTGTCTAACCCAAAGTCACAAAGCTTCTCTTTTACAGAATCTTCTAGATGTTTTAAAGTTTTAGTTTTTACACTTAGATCTATTATCTATTTTGAGTTGATTTTTTTCATATAGTGCAAAGAGTGGATTGGCTTAAAATCTTTTTGCTATTCAAAATACACTAGGAGCATGAAAGGACAGCTATAGAGAGAAAGAATTTGCCTTTTGCATTTTCACTTAATTTTGAAATCAGCTTGTCAAATTCTACACAGAAAAAACAAACTTGAGATTCTGAGTAGAATTGCCTTGATTCTTATATGTCAGTTTGAGAAGAATTGAAGCTTCAATATATTGAGTCTTCCAAACAACAAATGCTCAATTTATTTAGATCTCCTATTTATCTCAATGATGTTTTATAGCTTTCTTCATACAGGCTTTACAAATATTTAGTGTTTTATTCATAGGTATTTGATATTTTTAACTTGTAAGTAATACCTTTTAAAGTCTTTCCTTTTTCTGTATTTTTCTATAATTTTCTATGTATTCTCTGTATGGTAATTGTGCCCTTTCCTTGTAATGTGAATTACACTGATTTTTTCATGCTAAACTGAACTTGCATTTCTTTAATAAATCCAACTTGTCATGATGTAATTTACATAGAGACCTATGTTACGTTGAATTTTTACATTTCTGTTTATGAATAAAATTGGCCTGTAATTTTTTTAATTATAACATCTTTATCAAATTTTGATATCAGTAATGCTAGTCTCATGAAATTATTGGGGATTGTTCCTTCTTTTATTTTCTGGAAGAGCTTGTATAAGATTTGTGTTATTTCTTCTTTAATACTTAATTAAATTTAGTCATTGAAATCCTCTAGCCAGAACCAAAACTTCACTTATTATAATTCTCTTCTAATTTTCTATTGTTTCTTATGCTACTTTTGGTAAGTTGTATTGTTTTTTTTAGAAATTTGTCTATCTCACCTAAATTTTCTAATTTATTTATGTAGACTTATTCATATTATGCAATTAAATTATTGATCATTTCTATGGTATCTATAGTAATGCCCTATTTATTGTTTATTTCTGATTGATTATTGCTATTCTTTACTTGATCAAGTAGTAGAGGGTTATAAATTTGATTAATTTCTTAAAAGAACCAACTTTGAGCTTTATTCATCCTGTCTATTGTATGCATTGTCTATTCTAATAATTTCTACTTTTATTTTTTCTCTTCTATTTTCTGTGGCTATAACTTAATTGTTATGAATTCTTTACTTATGACGTTTTTATCTCTTTTCTATATTTTGGGCTATGCTTTTCCCTTTATGAAGTTTTTAATATGTGTATTTTCTTTGTCATATACTTTAAAATGTTTTCAAATTTTCCTTCTGATTTCTCTTTAATTCGTGGGTTATATTTAATGGTATTTCTTAATTTACAAAACTATGGAGTTTTGATATTTTTTTCTTTTGTCATTTGTTTCTAGTTTAATAACATTGTGGTCAGAGAGTATACTCTGTATGACCTTAAGCTTAAACAAGAAATACAGTGATGGTGAATGCAGCTGCCGACTGCCATCCAATGGAGAGGCAGGGCTCTTTGATACAGGAAGCAGCTCGTCAAGCCTTACTAACCGTGTGTGACAAAGTTTCAACTTGTGTGGTGCAGTTGGTTGTGAGCTACAGTTGAGAAAAGTGTGCCATAAATCATGGATCACAAACAATGCATTAACATAAATTTCTGTCAAATAAAAACATTATTGTGTGTCCTTATCCACCTTATTCACCAGATCTGGCACTGTGCAACTTCTGGCTCTTGCCCCAAATCAAAAAGACCATGAAAGGCAAACATGGTGAATCATTTAGATGAGGCGGTCAGGACATCGCCACTGAAGACACTCACCAAAGAGGACTTCCAGAACTGCTTCAGAAAGTGGCAAGAATGATGGGATGAGTGTGTTCAAAGCGAGGGTATTTTGCGAAGGATTAATGGCAATGTGTCTTTAACTGTAATAAGTTTTTTTAAATTTAAACATTCACCATATTTTTTTTTAATCACAACTAGTATGTTGAAATGTGATTTATGGTTCAAACTGTAGGCCTATTTTTATAAATGTTCTGTGTGTACTTACTTTGAAAGCATGTGAAATCTTTGCATTTTCTGAACATTGTTCTATGTCAAATTTTCTAATAATCTTATTCAGACATTGACTATTCTTGCTAATTTTTCATCTGATTGTTCTACTATTTCATGAGAGAAGTTATGCTCTTATTTACTATTTTCATTCCTTTTTATTTCTTCTACCACTCCAATCCTTCATCTACAAATCATATTTTTTCTGCCTAAAGAATATTTTTTGTTACTTTCTTTAGTGTATATCTGCTGTCAAATAATTGCTCTGTTTTTATTTGACTAAAAATATACCTTTGTCTTCTTTCTTAAAAGGTTTTTTTTTTTTTTTTTGCTTCCTTTTTGGTCTTTAGTTGGTTGGTTGGTTGATTGGTTTTTGGTTTTGGGGGGTGCTTTTTGTATATAGAATTCTTCTAACACTTGTAGACACCCATTCATTATTTTCTGCTTTCCACTGGTCCTACTGAATAACAATTACTAATCTAAATGTTGCTCCACTAAAGGCAATCTGTTGTTTTGTTTTGTGTTGCTTAACTGCTTTTAAGATTTTTGTATCTGTATTTAGAGAAAACTGACATTATCTTTTAAAATACTACTTTTGTCTAATTGTTTCTCTCCTCTTCTGTTGGGTCGCTAATCACATGTACATTATTATACCTTATGACTCTCTTCTCTATGTTTTTAAAACTTTTCTTCTGTATTTTCAATCCTCTTATTTCTCATTACTTTTTGGTTGATGCTCTTCTGACGTCCTGTTTCATAAATCTCTGTTATATTTAATGTGCTGTTACTTTTGTCTTTGTGCTTTTAATTTTGATTATTATACTTTATATCAGGGATGTCCAACCTTTTGGTCTCTCTGGAAAAAGAATAATTTTCTTGGACCATGCATAAAATGTACAAACACTAAAGATAGCTGGTGAGCTAAAAAAAAGGTCCATGCATAATTTTTGTAACGTTTTAAAAATATTATGAATTTGTGTTGGGCCACATTCAAAGCTGTCCTGGGCCGCAGGCAGTTCGCGGGCCGCAGGTTGGACAAGCCTCTTTGTAGTATTAGAAATAGCACTTAATTTTCCCCTATCGTTTCCAATTCTCTAACAAAATACTCAATTGCATATTTTTTGAATCATAAGCATATATTTTTAAAAGTCTGTGTCCAAAAACTTCATCCTCTAATATCATACTTGTCTGTCTTTAATATTCCTATTTCTACTGTGATTATTGTTCATGTTGTGTTGTCACTTGTGTGCCTGATTTTTCTACTTATATAGCAGACATGGTTATTTTAAAAATTGCTTGTAAAATTAACTTGAGACTAAAATTTCTGTTATCTTTCCCTAGAGAGAATCTAGGTTGCTTCTGTCAACTGTCTGGGGACCCTGACAATCTTGGACCACCTTCTTTTGGTTCAAAAGTAAAAACAATCCTTTCCAGGGCTGTTTACTCAAGTCTGTCATTACTTCTAGAATGTAACCCCTTTGCGGTATGAGCCCCAAGCCTGGGAATTTCACCAGGGCCCTTCTGCCCTCTTTCCAGCCCTGAATATAGATTCCTATTTCCTTTCAAAGCTATTAAGAGCCGCAGTCAGTCTCTCAGCCCCTTATTTTTTTTCTCTAGAACCAACAACCCACCCACTTAAAAAACAAAAACAAACAAACAACAGAAAAAGAGCCCTGAGCAGGGAACTCACTTCCCCAGTACTCAGTCCTCCTGGGTTCTGGCCTGATTTACCTCTGCTCTCTTGAAAACGCTTTGATGTCTTCATCGACAGCATTGTCCTTGCTCTTTGGAGCGTCAGCCCAGCGGGGAGTGGGGCCCGTTTCCTCCACCAGTTGCAAGCAGAAAGCGTCACTGTACATCAGTGACAGTACAAGTTGAAAATGAGGTATCCTCCCCCAATTTTTCCTAACCTTGTAAGCAACCATGTTTTCTCCTTGTCTTCAGTAGAAGAATTTCCTAAATTATTTCACCACACCATTTACAGATGTGGAAGCTAACTTGTCTGTAGTTGATGTCTTTTTAGTTCCCTTTGTGACAACAGTTTAGCTTTCCGACTGACTAATAAAACACTTAGGAAGTTGACCCACTAACCCCACTTCTTGGAGAAAAAATATAATATGATTTGTAATATGTATTGTAGCATACATGGCAGGAAAGTCTATTGCAAATGAATGTGAGCTTAATTCTCAAAAGACTTAAAGGAATCACGTATTCTTTCTGTCCCTCCTTCACCAAAGACACGCATGCTCTTGTACCGCACGATTCAGGCCCTTCTTGGGGTAATAATGCTCCGGGGGCTTTGTAAGTCCTTCGTCCTACTTCGGAAGCCGCCCTAAAGTAAATACTCACAGAGGATTTGGTTTGAGAGGAAGGTCTGGGTTTAGAAAGGAGGAAATTAAAATTCCCTGACAGGGTGGGAATGGAAGCTGGAAGCATGAGAGAAGACTGAAAGGATGGGTTGGGGTTTGGTTTTGTGGGGGTTTGGGGGGACTGTGTATACGATTGTGTACAGTGCTAGGCTGACCGGATGTACCGTTTTACACAGGGCAGAAAACAACGGTACTGCTTCACTTCAAGTGGTATGTGTGGTCGGCCTAGTGCCACCGGGCTACATTCAAGGTGTCAGGAGGCTGACCACACAGGACAGTACCGTTGTTTCCTGTCCTGTTTAAATCGGTATGACTGGTCAGCCTCGTGCTTCAAAAGTAGCAGAGACCTTGGGGGAAGCAAAAGGATAGTGGTTGCCTATCAGAGCTGCCACCCATGGGCAGACGTTCCGTGAGCAGACATCACTGCTGTCATTTGGAGCAGCCGTAACTACAGGACAGTGAGGACCAGACCTCCACATTGGGTTGTAATAAAAAACAAGGAACAAAAGTGAGCTGAGAATAAGGAGCCCTTCCCCAATCTTCTTGAGCCATATTAGCCCCAGGTTTCTGCTAACGCCAATGAAACAGTCAGAATCTGTTTCAGAAATGACCGAGATTGGATTTCTCATTAACCTTCACAGGCGGGAGCCCCCGTCAGATTTCACTTGATTAGAAAAATAAAGAAATGTGACCTTTCTTGTACTGGAGTGTCATGAGGTAATTCATTTAGGTTAGAGTCATAATAGTAAAATATAGGAAACAACCTAAATGTCAGATAGCAGGGCAAAGAGTAAATATCATATAGCAACACTATCCAAATTGATACAGTTATTAAAACCTGTAACTATGCAGATTAGTTAGCAAGATGGGAAATGTTCATGCAACTTTTTAAATGCGTATAGAGAAATCAACATTGTATGTATCTATGATAGTTTTCAGAAATTGTCCACAAATAAAGATGAAGTCTGGAATAGAATAGAAAAAAATATTTGACACTTCGGCTAATATACTTTGGGTTAATGCTTTTTGTTTGTTTGTTTCTATTATTTTTTTTCTTATTAAAGTTAAGTGATTTTTTTAATGACAATTCAATTGGTTGATTCAGTACAACTGAACTCTTTTATTTGGTTGATTATTAATCATTAATTTACTTAAATGTTCATTTACAAAGGTACTTACAAAATTCCTTCAGTTTTATTTACCATGGTAATATTATCTATCAGCTATGATATCATTACCATGGTAAATAAAACTGAACAAATCCCAAATGAACCAGATGATAGGAGAGAGATGACAAACAAAAGAAAAGCACAAATATGTATTTCAATGCTTAACTCTTACTCAAATTTCTCCTTGATAAAGATTACTGGTATACAACACTTTCAGGTAATAGCCAAGCTGAAAATTGAAAAGTTTGGAGCCAGGTGGAAAGAAAGAGGAAGAAGCAGTCTCAGTGGAGATGCTTCCGAGAGGAGCAGCTGTTTTGAGGCCAGAAGAAGGGGCAGAACACAGTAAGAGAATGGGAGTGGCTTAGTGGGTAGAATCTCTGTGGCCTGCATCATGTTTCCTCAGATGGAGTATTAGTCCAAGTGCAACCTCCATGCCTGTCCCCTCTGAGACAATTTTAATTTCTTCTTTCTATCAACTGGTCACCAAGCGAGAGGTTAATAATGGAGCCACTGTGTAGGGACTCATAAAGACAGTGCAGAGCAAAGTCACAAGGGATAGTGCAATATTCTCAGATAAGTAATAGTAAGGGGTTGTAGGTAGCCCAACCCTGAAGAAGTGAGGAAAATGGAAATTACCAGAACCTGGAACAAGAGCTATGTAGAAAGGGCCACCCCAAAGGGGCCGTGGCCTTAGGGCCAGGGACATAGCCAACATGTAGCAGCCAGAAAGGGAGGGAATCCTTCCCTTCACCTTGCCCTCTGTCCTCCCCTCTATCTCTCAATGGTGTTTTGCATTGGCCAAACCCAACCTGAAGTCAGAGGCAAGAGAGAACTAGGTGTCACACAGGTTGCCCACCCCGGGCAAAGAGCGGAGGGAGAAGGGAAGAGAAAGGGTCTACCTGGAGAGGCAGATGGAAGATATCCAGCATGGATGAAAAGGTGACCCGTTGTGACTCTTTGGCTTTGCTGTCTAAAAGAGAACCTAAGGCAAGTGTTCCAGCAGTCATGAGGCCAAGGTCCAGAAGTAGTCACTGTCATTGTACCTAATGCTGGCCACATCCAATCCAAGGCCTAGCTGGTCCTCAGACAGTCCTGGTTTCAGGGGTAAAAGGTCAGGGGAGAAACAGGTGGTGCCACTTCTACTTTGTATCCTCCGAACACCCTAGATTTGCTTCTATTCTGTGAACTAACTTTACTTGGTTGGCCTCTGGTAGGTTAGAGAGAATTAGAACAAGTGACTATCTTTAACCTATCTTCCCCACCAAGGGCTCACTAGAGCATGCTTAAAAGTCCTCTTTACTCCTACATTTTGGGTTATAAATATTTTTAGTTTTCAATACCTTCTCGCCGGCCCTTTTGTCAACCAATTATTAACATATTTTTCCCTCTTTCCTTACATACAGTCTGAAATGTTTTTGCTAGTTCATATCAGGGTACAAAATAGCCATTCAGCTTTGAATGTCAAGTTAAAGTTACATTCAGCTTTGAATGTAAAGTAACTTTTCTTTCTCTCACTTCTTAAATAGGACATGAAAAGCCATATTACAAAAAAAGATATTTGATCTCTTGAAATAATTTCCCTTGTCAAAAGACATCATTTAAAAAGTAGAAAGGTCATAGACTAGGAAAAAAATATTTGTGATATACATAGCTGCCAAGGACTTGTATCCAGAATATACAAAGAAGATACATCTTAAGAGCTGATCTGATTTTAATGCACTGTAAATGAGTAAAGTCAGTAGTAAACACAATCATCATATCCCTTTTGGAAAGAAACAAGAACAACAGAGAAACTGCCATTGTCTTGCAGAAAAAAAAAGAACTCTTTTTCCCTATAACTAAATGAAGAATTTGACTCCTTGATTTGGACTTTAACAATTAGCCACTCAGGCTGCTCCATTAATGCAATTTGAAAAATATCCACATAACTACAATTAAAAAAAAACAAAAAAACAAGTCTCATCTTATAATGGGCAAAGATCTATTAAATAGGACATGAAAAGCACTACTACAAAAAAAGAAATATTTGATCTCTTTAGATAATTTTCATTATTAAAAGACATCATTAAAAGAGTAGAAAAACAGGCCACAGACAAGGAAAAAAATATTTGTGATGCACAGAGCTGACAAAGGACTTGTATCCAGAATATACAAAGAACTTCACAATAAAAAGATTAAACAAGAAAAAATTTTGGAGTGGGTACCAAACAGATCTCTTTCTCTCTCTCTCTCTCTCTGTCTCTGTCTCTCTCTCTGTCTCTCTCTCCGTCTCTCTCTCTCTCTCACACACACACACACACGCACAAATAATGACTTACAAACAAACTAATGTAAAAATGCTAGGCAACAACACTCATCAGGGAAATGTTCCCTAAATGGAATTCAGAAATATGTCACCAATTCTTCACCAGAATGGCTAAATTTTAAAAAGACTGAAGTGCCAAATGGTTGTGAGGATGTGGAGCAAATTGAACTCTTTTACATTACTGGTGGGAAGGTACACTGAACAGTCACTTTGGAAAATTATTTCGCAGTATGAAATAATTTATGAAAACTAACCATATGCCTTTGCTATGACCCAGCCTAACACACCGAAGTATATATTCAAGAGACATGAGTGCGTAGATCCACCAAGAGGCATGCTCAAAGTAATTCCAAACTGGAAACAACCCAAATGCGTAATAAGAGAATGGATAAACAAGCTCTCATACATTCATATAATGGAATACTACTCAGCAATAAAACGAAATGAACTGTTCTATGCAACAACATGGATGAATCTCATAGACAACGTATTGAATGATAAAAAACAAAACACAAAAGAGCGTAGGATTCATTGAGGATTCATTTCATGAAGTTGAGGAAGAGGCAAAACTAGTCAATAGTTACAGAAGTTCAGGTAGTGGTTACCTCTGGAGGTGGGAGTACTGCCTGGGAAGCAGCACAGGGGAACCCTTTGGAATGCAGGAGATGTTCTCTGACTTCATCAGGGTGATCGTGGTAGGTGCATACATACATAAATTCATGGAGCTGTACATTCATAATCAGTGCCGTTTCTGCTCATTACTATGTGTATGGTATGCTTCAATTTTAAAAAAGAAAGAAAGATCAGGGCCCACTCTCCAAATTTTCCCAATCAAGATAGCCCCATGGGGGTACAGCAAAATTAAAATGAATGCACTTTGTAGTTCCCTCGGGTGAAACGCTAACATGACAGACCACCAGAAATTCCAAGGGTAATTGAATTGACTCAATCCTCTCTCATAATGAAATTCTGCAAGTTTGGATTTAGCTGAGAGCACAGAGAGACTCCAAAGGAGCTGTTAGGAAGCATGGTTGAACAAGCCCTTACATTCTTTCTCAACATATTTTGTAATGAAATAAGTATTTAAATACCTATTTTTTAAATAAAATAAATATTTAAATATACCAGTTAAGTAGGTCAATGGAGATCTATTTTAGACAAATAAACTAAATAGAGGATTCTACAATTGGGAAAGGATGAGAAAAAAATAATTTTTGAAGGTGCTTTGTGTTCATTTGCAGCCAAATTCAATAGCTTTCATGCAGAAACCCTGGGGAGTTTTTATTGAATTCAATCCTTGAATTGTCTCTAGCTAACAGGCTCACTTCTATTTACTGCATTATTTTCTATTACAGGACAAGCCTGGAAAGTCAACAAATTTAGAGCTATTGTTTTACTTGAATAATCAACACTTCCTAGGTTGCCTTTATCGTTCTTTTATAAAAGGGTGGAAATCAAACTGACTGCTTTTGAACAGCTGAGCTGAAACATTCCAGGAACAGGGATTTACATAAATATATGTAGACAGTAACTATAAAAATGTAATCAGCCACGAGAGGAACCAGTTATGATCCCACAAAGGAAAAAAACTGGAATTAGTGACCTTCTTACACTGAAATACGGTGACAGTGAGACTTGGTTGCAAGCTCAGCACTTCTCCATGAGATCTCTCTGAAAGACATTTTGACTTTTCAGTGCAACCAAAATACTTGATGTAAAGTTACCTAATAAATTCTGAAATTAGTTTAAGTTAAATTAGCAAATCTCATGATAAATTACCTCTAGTCACTCATGGATCTAAGGAAACAACCAAGTAATAAAATTTTAAAGGCCTCAAAATTTGAGCAAGGTTTCTTTTATTCCAGAATCCTACTACTAAAACCTACAGGCTTTGAAAAATCCCACCCTGATCATTTACTTTGAGGGTATCATCTGTGGTACTTGGCCACTTACAATGGGCTCCTGTGTATAATACGCTACCGTGTCTCATGTATACCCACGTTTTTGGCCCAAACTTTCAGGGAAAAAAAAAGTCTTTCATTTTATTTTTTTAATTCAAATTTTTATTTGTTTAGATTTAGGTGCTTATTTTTTGTATTATAAAGGAATTTTAGCATTTATTTTTGAACATATTAGGGTACAAGAAATTTTATGTAACACTTTGAACCCATAAGCATAAATAAAAGAATTAACATTTCTAGAGATACTCAATTAGTACTACCCATGTATAATGTGCATCCTTCATTCCCCCCCCCCCAATTTGGGCAAAAAAGTGTGCCTTATACATGGCAAAGTATAGTAAGTCTTTATACCAAAGCTTTACTTTTTATTTTTTAAGGGGATTATACTATTATAAATTATAATCAAACCATGGGTTTAAATGACCTTTTAGAAGTAATATTCAAAAACCCCAAAAGGACATATGTCAGGACTTTAAATCCTGTGTTTAAAATGTATGATGGTTTTTATATTAGTTAGCTCTGAAACTAAAAAGCAGATCTGATCATTCCCAGACTAACTTTCTCTACAACCCATAATGACCCTCCCTTTAAATGTCTTCACCATTGGCCTTGAAGTTTCTTCATATAATGATTCAAAGAAGTACCTGGGATAAAAAAAATGCATTAAGTTATTGCCCATTGTTAAACCTGGTCACCCATAGGAGAGCAAATCACCCTTGAGGCATTGAAGCCTATTCCCTCCAAAGAGAGGACACCTGACCCTGGACAGCGTTGAGAGTAGCTGCCATCAGGAAGATGAACAAGTGCTCAAATAGTTTCTAAGGAAGCTGGTGCAATCAGATCCTTTTGGAGTTGACGATGCACTGTAGAACTGTACACCTGAAACCTATGTAATTCTTGCTAACTTATTGTCACCCCAATAAATCTAACAACAAAAATGAATTTAAAAAAAAAAGAAAAGAAAATTTAAGAAGGGATAGTACCAGATCCTCATGAAAAAGACTAAAAGAAACAAAAGCGCCTGGACTCTGGAAAACCCTGACCTATGCTCCGGTGCCGGGGTACGACTGTGGTCTGAAGGCTCTGCGTACGCAACAGAGAAGGACTTCTGTAAATGGTCTATGCCGTAGTTATCACAGAAGACGTGGATCGACACTACTATATTCTCATTATGCTATTGCTACTGCTAGACTATCACTTTATTATTATTGATTACTACTTCTACTACTACTACTACTACTACTACCACCCAGAATTAGTACCACTTTCTTCTTAAGATCTCACGGGAGGAGCCAGGAAATACAATGTCTAGTATTCCTTCTCTGTATGGTTTCAAGTTAGCATGTGCTAATAAGAGACACTTATATGGGATTTGAAAGGTGGAAAAGTAAAAAAAAAAAAACTATTCTCCAGAGGTAGCTGCAAGCAGATTTGAGCCTCTTTAAGCAGCTTCTAAGGAAATCTTTTTAAAAACTACCCTTTTCAATGCTTCCGGCTGATAATCTTGCTGGAGGCTTACTTGACCTTTGTTCCCACAGCCTTTCTAAAAGTGCTTAAGACTTTACTTTCCTCATTAAAATGTTTTGTATTTGAAATACACAGAGAGGCGTTTGTTTCCCTGACTGACCCTTTCCTGACTTGATACAATCCAATCACATGGTGGTTATGTTCTGTAAAGTCACCACAAACAGTGACTTTATGAATGCTGGCCCACGGCTCCTAGGGGAAACACAGGGTTAGCTCCTTGTGAGAGAAGCTAACATTTTCATCAAATGTCACAACATTTTCATCAAATAATACATTACCTTATTTTGTGTGTGATTCTCTTTAAAGACAACTTATTTAATATATAGTAGCTTAATTAACAGTGAACTCCCAGCCAATAGCACTGTATCTCACATCTGAATGAAATAAAACAAACACACGCATTTCCTTCAGAAGGCCCATGACAGCCTTCTTGCACTTCGGAACACGAAACAGCATTCAGTACTACGCTTGGGGGCTATTTTAAATGGCAAAATCACCAACAAAAAAAGCAAAGCAAAAAAAAAAAAGCAGCACTTAACAGACCATGAAGGAACATTTGTTTGCAGTATGGGAGCTGAAACAGGTAGGCAGTGTCACCTTGTTCGATCTCTGCTGGAAATGTGTGCTTAGGGTGTCTCAAGTATTTTTGCTGCTCTGAGCCTGTTCAAAATAACTGTAAGACCACCATGGGTATTGATATGGGTGTCACAAATAAATTCCAGTAAGTAGGCAAATTTGTAAAAATATGGTCTCCGTAAATAATGAGAATCAACTATGTTTGAGAAATTAAGTGCCTTTCTATATGACAGCCAGTGACAGAATTAGGACCAGAATCTCTACTCTATGATTCCAAACCTTTGTCTGCACCTTTGTAATTTGAGTATGCACATCTGTATCCTCATTTCTCTTTTTATTGCATCCTGTAGTGTCAGGGATCAGAGCTTACTGAGGCTCTAGCTTAAAGAGTAAAGTCATGGTGATGGAAAGAGAAGTCACATTAGGTGGTGAACTTATTATACAACAAGTTGACAATGCACTGTAGAATTGTATGCCTGAAACCTAACAGATGTCAACCCAATAAGTCTAACAATAAAAATAAATTTTAAAAAAAGTGGAAAATCCTAAAAAAAAAAAAAAAAGTAAATTCATAATTCAAAACTATTCTGGAAACAAAGGAAAGCTTTCAAGACACACTGGTTGGAAAAACATAGGGAAAGCTACCAGCAATGCCACAAGTTTATGCAGACATTTTTTTCATTGTTTAGTCAATAAAAGAATGGGGAAATTGCAAAGAAGTATAAATGAAGGTTAATGCTAGTAACCCATTTATTGGCTCATATTTGTATGTCTTGTTTATTCTGATATATCAGTGAAAGGTATATGAGGGGTGACTCCCAAAAATACTGGAATTATCTTCGAGGGATGGGGGCCTTGTAGTATAGGCTTCCCCCTCTAGATGAGTATTTTAGGACCCATCTGCATCAGTGTACCAGCTGGTGTTGTGAGAGGCTGAGTTCGGCTTCAGTGAATATTTTTTTGGAGACACTTCCAATGCGTTTGCCCATTTCGTTATGGGTGATTTACAAGAAAAACAAGACACCACATTTGTCCACACTGCGCCGAGTGTTTAGCAGTTTTTGACCAAAAAAATGGCATGACCCCCGTGCCACACCCTCTCTATTCATCTGATCTCAACCCAATAGACGTTTTTTATTTCCCCAGATGAAAAGAGTCCTCAAAGGGAAACGTTTTGCTGATGTGGAAGAGGTGAAACAAAAAATGGCAGAAGTACTAAAAGGCATCAGAATCAATTGAGTTCAAAAACTGTTTTGAGCAGAAGAAAAAGTATCTCCATAGGTGGATGGCATCAAAGAGGGTGCTTGGAAGGTGACTGAAGTTTAAACATGTAATAATAAATACACAATTTTTTATAAATAAATTCTGGGGTTTTTTTGGTCCCCCCCTTATACATGTAGAACCAGTTTTCATAGCAAACAGAGAACAGACCAGGAATTCCCTAAGCCCAACCAGAGAAAACCTGGTGGCCTGTGGTTTCCCTTCCCACTACATGTAAAGAATCCATACATGATACACATAGTACCTGTAGTACCCAATGCTGAAATGTCTTTCCTTACAGTTTTACCCTCCCCTTTCCTACAATCAAAATAAAATTTCAGTGTTTTCTTTCTTTCTTTCTTTTTTTAACTTCAGTGTTTTCATCAACTAGTAACAACACAGTGGTTAACAACATATTTTATTGTTTTATTTCTATATTCTTTAGAATTTCAGGGAGCTATTTTTAATGCTTTGGGGTCAATTGTGCATGTAAAGTATTTAAAACAGATTGTATTCCAGTTGTCTGATACCCATCTACTAAAGGAGATCCTGTCTATTGAGCTAAAAATCACTTAAAACCTGTGAAATGCAATGGGATGAATCTGTCCAGAACAAAAAAAAAAAAAAAAAAAAAAAAAACCCTGTATTTATAGCAGCTTATTTATTTGGTTGATGTACAGTATGTGCTGTGGTTTATAATTTTTAAGGCATGTGAACTGGAACACATTAGATATTATAGAAAGAGTGAGTTGATGATTTACAAGACTTCATATCGGGCCTATTGACCTTCTCAATAAGAAAGGTTGGTAGTCATAACAGCACTGAAAAATGCAGCCCTCGGGAGTCAATTTAATGTAGAATAAACTCTTTAACAACCAACAAGATGGCCATATCAGCTGCTCCATCTGCAGATTATGCTGCTGTTGTAAAAAGCACTTTTAAAATAAAAAATGCATAGACTTTAGTTTTGAAAACATATGTTCCTCCTACCAAACCAGCAGTTTCTCCCACATAAGCAACCTAGGATTAAAAGGAGAATATTGGGTGTGAAAATAATAGAAAAAGATGAAGGGGCAGAGAAACACTCCTCCTACCCCCAATAAAAAGAATGCTGGTAGTAATTTGCTTAGTGTCCTAAAAATTATTTACAAGTCACAAAACAAAAATGTACCTGTGTGCTCTTGGTTCTGGTTAAACACTGTCATGTCATCTTCAATGCAAACCATATTAGCCCATGTATAACCTGATACAATCAATAAACGGACTTAGCAACTGGTGATGTGTCATGTTAACACCCTCCCACTAAAGCAGATCTTTGAGAACTAGATGTCATACTTAATTATGAATCGTACGTCAAGGAAATTTCAAAAACTGTCCATCTAAACATATCTCAAGCATAGTAAATCAAGGTAAGAAAAAGTTCTAAAAGTGTTCTTTCTTATTAGCACTGATTTTCTGAAAAATTATTCTCTCTATAACTGGAATTCAAAAATAAAAATATGTTACAATTAGCTTGATGCTTGATTCTGTTTTGTTTTTTAGTTTGTTTGCTTATTTTTTTTCACAGCATTCTATGAGTAATTAGCTGAAATTACCAGATACGTAATTTGTCCCTGTAGAAAAAAAATTAAGTTTAAAAAAAATAGCTTAACTATTGTTTATGAAACCTGATCTCATGAAGAAGTTGAGTGAGGTTGAATATATAAACAACAGTAAAACATTAGGATGCAAAGTAAAAAACTAAAACAATAAATAGTTTGAAGTCACTCATATAGGTCATGTAGAAGATAAAAAGAAACAAGATGTTATCATTGCCTTCAATAAAACTATACTCAGAATAGGGATATAAATTATAAAACCCAATAAGGTAAAAAACACAAAAGACTTAAAAGTCACATAGGAATGTATGAATAATTGCCAGGTGGATGGAATAGGTAAGAATTACCAAGCAGCATAGGCAAAGAAGACATTTCTTTTAGCTAAAGACTGGATGGTCAGGAGAAGGCAAACAGCAAGTGGGATTTGGGGTATATCATAAAGGGAAAATGTTTTGTACATCATAAAGAAAGCCCAGGAAAGAATTCAAGTCATTTGAAGGGGTTTTATATCCCTTTCAACTTCCCTTCCCCCATGTGCTCATTTCCAATCAGGACTGAAACGAATAGGGGCAGAGCAAAATTTTAAAGCAATGGTATGTATGTTCAGGGGACATGAGTAAAAGGTATATGCTGTGCAGGCTGTGGGGCTTCTACTTCAAGTACAAGCACAATTGGAACTGTCGGCAAAGGCACTGGCTTCGCCGTGAGTTCCTCGGGGTGGGAAGCACACTGCTTGGCAGAACAGGGCATCCTTCAGCACTGCTCTATAGCTCCCTGAAGAGCTTTCTAATTCTACTTTTCCAGCATGAATCCTGGTTGCAATTAAGCTTCCAGAAAGGTAAATATCATCAAACGTGACTTTTTAAAAGCTAAAATGTATTCTAAAAATGCTTAGTTTTAGTTTGGAAAAATACAGCCTGGCAAATACATTCATAACACATTATATCCTACAGTAAAGCACAGGAAATTTTTCTGTCCTTAATTCAACTGCCTTAACTCAATCAATCTCTCTCTCTTTCCCTGACTCTGTCACTCTCTCTGCCTCTATCTCCCTCTCTCTCTCTTTCTCTCTTTCTCACATGTAGATTATCTGGAAATAGTCATCCAAGTATCTTCAACAAATTATAATGAATCCTTGGTGAAACAGTAATAGAAAACAAGGCAATTAAAGTTTTTAGGATGGAAATCTCCAAAATACTTTAATCCATATACACACACACACACACACACACACACACATATATGTATGTATATATATATGGATTAAATTAGTTCATGAGTGTGTATGTGTGTGTGTGTGTGTGTGTGTGTGTGTGTACACACACACACAACATATACATGCATGGACTAATTAATATTTTAATAAATTTTAAATGTTTTTAATTTGGGTATTATCCAAGATGACTCAAAGAAGCCAGTCAATTTTCACAATGCAGATTACTAGGTATTGCCTCTGAGATAGTCCTATTCTGATCTTAATTGATTATCAGACCATGGGTTTGAAGCAAACTTACCATAAAATACTTCTCGGTCTTTCTCCTTGAAGTAAGTAAGACAGGGTGAACCCATTCCTGAAGAAGTCTGAGGCCATAAATTTCTTTGAAGTCTCCTGTTTTACACTAAAATTCCTTGCTTATCTTAGTAGAAAATCAATTTTCACCAAATACTTGGGGAAAAATATAATGCTCCTAAAGATATGCCATCTTTAGCACCCATCTGGTATATGGAGATACCTAGTGTTCTGTGGTCACCCCTCAGAGGCAAGATGAACCCGCAACCCAAAACTGTTTAGGCTATTAAAACTGATGAGGCCACAAACTCACCAATCGGATAGGAAAGAATTGATTACTCACATAATGGGGCTTTCTGGGGAGAATAGGTCAACTGCCTTAACTCAATCAGCTTAAAGAAAGGGAAAGATACATGGTTTTGGTTTTTGCTGTGGTTACAGAATGAGGCCAAGGTGAGAATTTCCAGCTGAAATCCAGGTTTCAGTGGTTTGAACTACCGGCTGGCCCAAGCGAGGTAGAGTGGGAGATTTCTTACAAACCTTGCCAGATTTGGAACAAAAGGGGAAGAATGGGTGGTAAGGTTTAAAAAATGTCAGCAGTCAAATACTAAAAACTGAGTCAGACTCTTCAATAAAATCATGTTGATGTTTGATCAATGCTAGAAATGTGTCTTGTCTTTGATTGGAACTAGATTAAATAAGCCATTATGGTACTCTGTGAGACCCACTGTAGGAGGTAAGAGTCCAGCATCGTGTATTTTGAGAATAAAGTGAATACTTTTGGATGTTATAATAGTTTCCTGTTGCAGCTGTAACAAATTACCACAATCTCGGTGGCTTAAAATAATACAAACTTATCTTCCTGTTCTGAAGGTCAGAAGTCAAGATATCAGCAGGGCTGGTTCTTTCTTGGAAGATTTAGGAAAGAACCTATTGTCTTTTTTTTTTCCAGCTTCTAATGGCTGTCTGCATGCTTTGCCTTATGGCCCCTCCCTCCATCTTCAAAGTCAGCAGTTTAACATCTGCAAATCTCTCTTGCATTGTCACATCTTCTTTCCTAACACTGACCCTCCTCCGTCCCTCATATAAAGACCCTTTTTATTACAATGGGCCTAGCTGGGCAATTGAGATAATCTCCCCATCTCAAGATCCTTAAATCAATCACATCTGCAAAATTTCTCTTATCAGATAACATATTTACAGATTCTGGGAATTAGAATATGGATATCTTTAGAGGATCATTATTCAGCCTATTACGGCTTCTAACCATCAATAATGTCTAGTACTTCAAAAGGGATACGAAATCTTGGTGTGATTTTGTGTTGTGGTTTTAGTATATGCATAGACATGGTGGCCTTAATACAGATGGTGGGTATCTGTATGGTAAGAAATTTAGACAAGGGTTTGTTTACCTCAAAGAGAAAGACCTGGAATATGGAATTTTTGTTGTCAATATTGATCAGATCAGATAGCCAGACCACTGGGCCAAAAATCTAAGATTGTACAAGTGGAGCCAATAATTGGCCAAGACATCTCCTAGTGCTAAGATAATTGCCTGAAGTTCAGCCAACTACTCGTTCCCACTCTTGGTCAGGGAGATTTCCAGTCAGCAGGTGGGTAGCAACAGGTATCTACCAGACTCAATCATAAATGGTGGTAGTACCACCATCCATAAAGTTCACAAACTTTCTTTCCTGATTATTCAGTTGATGTCAAGGGGTTTCCCAGATGGTCAGTGTATCCAAGAGGTAGGTGACTTCTTTTGGTGTCATTTCATCAAACAAGAAACTGAGGACAAGGAAAACAAAAGTATGTGAGATATGGTAGAAGGCCTAGGGTTGGCTCTATCCTACTAAGTACCATTTTTATTTTAATAAGGAGTCCTTTGTGGTCATTACAAGTCTTCAGGGTGTTACCTCCATGACCTAAGATGTAATGGGCAGCTTGGTGTAGAGAGTCACAGGCTTAGAACCTGTGAGAGCCTCCATCTCCACAAGGGCTCAGTATGTGGACTGAAGTTGCCATTCAAATGGTGTGTGGTATGAACTAAGAAGGGCAATTTCTTACACAAGAAGCCCACAGGCAACTGACGGTATCAGGGGTTGTCCAGAGACTCCAGGAAGCTTGAGAGGAGGTTGCTAAAAATCTTGACAGTGAAAGAATCTCTAGGAATTACTAATGATAGTATTGCAATTTGGGTGAACTTTGGAGCCTTTTGTTGGGTAAAGGGTATTTACAAAGGTTCAATTTGTAGGACAGTATAAGTGGCTTATGTAAAACTTATGAACAAGAAATATGTTGCTTCTAGAATCCCAAAAGGCCTAAAAGAAATTGGGCTTGTTTATCATTGGGAATGCTGAAGGGAATGATAGATGCTTTTCTGACAGTGTCAGTAATTGAGCTCATCAGGGATGACCCAATAATTCAAAGGACTTTTACTGAGGTCAGGACCTTGTACTTTGTGTAGGACAATGGGTCTCCCAGTTTTGAGAGATTCTTTGTGAGTGATTATAGGTCCTGAATGAGTGGGTTCAATGAATTACCGTAAGGAATGTGATCAGTATGATGTCATACCTGTGTTCCTGGGGAAACTTGGATGTGATTAAACTCTTGCCTGCAAAGATTCTAAAATGCCCTACAGGTAGTCAGTTTTATTGTGTCCCTTCAAAGGTGAAGAAAGCCTGTGACTGAGTGGCCATTCAAATAGGCACTGAATAGAATGTATTAGCCAAATCTATAATAGCAAAACATTTTCCAGTTGTTGATTAGATGGAGTGAGAAATTTCAATAATACTGAGTCTAGGGACCTTAGTTGAGGTACCGTGGCCTTAAGGTTGCGGTAATCCTCTGCTGGGTAACATTCATTATTCGCAGGTTTGAGTATTGGCCAAATTGAGCTATTAACAGAGAGAAAGCAGGAACAATGGATCTCAAATGATATCCTAACTTCTATTTTTATTTTAACCTATAATGGGTCACATTCATTATTTTAACTGAATGGGGGACAACCAGGGAAGGTCTCAATTTGGGGTTTCATTTTGTTGAACTGATGATCAGTGCTAAAGACTTAGTCTTATTTCAGGTTATTATTCACTGGATCAAATCATTCATGGAATATTTTAGCGTACCGGCACTATGACCATGGGTAATAATTCCTATGGTTAAGGTATGGCATACCTGTTTGCCCTCTATTTTATATTCTGTAATACCCCTACAAGTATAGGGGGTGACTTCTTTAAATTTAATGGAAGTATGAGGTAATTTGTGTCCTGATATTGGTTAACACCACAAAAGTATGTCAGTGGGTATGTCTCAGCAGATGTTAAAGTTTATTTAAAACTATGTTGTATAGTTGTGAAAGCCAACTGGTACCCTTTTTTCTGTTTTAGTGTTTTCATCTTTTCCTATATTAAGGTATTTGTTTAGTTGGGATGGTTACTGGACTTTGCAGAAGGTGGGAGGGAGGGGTCCTTGCTCACATTTACAAATTTCTTCTTCTAGATATCCCCAAGTCATACTATCAAGGCTGGGGCCTCCTCTATAGCAATTATTACTTTGCTGAGTTTAGGGACCCTGAGCTTAAGTTGGGTTTGAATTAATCCCTTGTCATGTTAATAAGTTGTAGCATTTGATCTAACTCAGAGTTCTTATCGGTCCATTTATAGTGTTCAATAGGGCAATGGTGTCTTTTGGTCCTTTAAAGGGTATGGGATGAAGAATTTAGGGCTGCTTTTCATAAGAGTCTGGGTCATAGATCCATTCTCCTAAAGTCCTAAGGATCTCAATCTATTTTTGGTGACAGAGGCATAGGCAACAGCAGCTAAAGAAGTATTTTCATTAAGTTTTAATGAGCCACAGCTTTTTGGAGTGTGGACTTCAGCACTCCACATAGTGAGTACTATTCCTCATATGAGTGATCACCTGATGGGCCGTATATTGCACAGGAAGAATCTTTTCCCTGAACAGTCTACAGAACAAAGGCCTATGCCCACTTGAGACACAGGACCAACAATCACAGTGTAAGAATTATTCCCTTGAGTCCAGCATCAATCAATGTTTAGGCTGCCATCAAGACACACAATTCAGTCCAAGACTCATGGACAGGTCCAGGTCAAAACACATGGCTCAGGACCACTTTAAGTAAGGCCCCAGTCACATACTCCTGTCCCAAGCACCAGTTACCAAAACTTCCAACTTGGGTGAGTGAATGCTATAATACACACTCAGCAGGACTTGACATACACAGCATAGTGTCAAAGCACACACCAGGCCACAGGCAGCAGCTCAGAGGGCATGCTCATCAGCAGGCAGGAGAGCTTGTTAGCAGGCCAAAATCAAGAGAAGTCCCCCAGACAATGGTGGTCACTGCCTAGGCCATCCTGTTCACAACACCGGTCATTTTGTGGTAGCCTTTAGACAGCAGAATCAGCCGCCAGAACTGGTTCAGATGTTGGAATTGTTGATGCAACACATGTACCAAGAAAGTAAAAAAAGGTTTATTATTCACATAATGTGGCTTTCTGCAAAGGGCAGGGCAGACACCCCAGCTGATCCCAAATGGCTGGAGTGAAGGGAGAGTGAGTGGCTCTAGTTTCTATCATAGTTAGAGAGTAGGACTAGGTTGAAAGTTGCCTCAAGCAAGCTGGTTGACAACAAGGGAAGTCATACACAAGCTTTCTTACTGGCTTGCCCAGATAGGTGTGAGGCAAGAGAAGAGAGAGACTGGTGCTTGAAAATGATCAGCAGTCAAACATTAAAAATGGAGTCAGACTCTTCATTACACATAGTTTAAGAACCATGATTAAAATTAATAACTGAGTTTGGTTTTTTAAATTTTATTCAGTAATAAACAAAATTTTCTTCTCTCTATACCCTGAAAAAAGGAATATCTAAGGGATCTGTTCCTTAATTCCCCAAATCTCCATATATTGTCCTAGTACCAAAAGCACACATTCAACTGCACATGTGCAAATGATAATGGTTAGAAAAAAAATCTTAAACATTTAGCAAAATGCAACTCAGTAATTTAAAATGCCAGAAATCAATTTATCCTTTTCCTACACTAGAATCAGGAGAAGTAGAAATTATTTTTGCATTTTTCTCAATCAAAAACAAATGGATTCTTTTTATTTTGAAATTAAAGTGAAAAATTTATGATTTTTGTGACATAGAGTCTGAATCCAAAAGACCACAACAGCTTTCAGAGAAATAAACCATTTTGTTGTCATTAAAGTAATTAACCTTCTCAAGGAAAAAAGAAATAACTTTCCAAATTGGATACATCAATAAAGACAGAAAGTTAGCCTGCAAAGAACACAGGTTATGTTTCTATGTGGTCACTGACTCTGTTGCTTTCCAGCCTAATTGCTTTTTGTTTTTTCTTTCCAGACAACTTAAAAGATTTCTTCACAATCAATGGGATCAACAATCTGGTCAATTCAATTTAGTTATTAAGACAGGCAAAAACAATAGATTGACTATATTTTCGATCCGGTTGTGGAGTTATTTCAGTCAGGGAGACATGGCAATAAATTTTCTTTGAGAGGAAATCTGGGTGGGAAAAGAAATGGCTGCGTTAGCTAATAAATGTTGCTTTTCAAACCTGCTAATGCTCTCAGATGATTTATCACTGTTGGAAAGCTTTGGGCTATTTTACCAAGGAAAATGCATCATCCCTTGAAGTTGTGTAAAAATTTTTTTCAAAGTCACATTTATAAAACCCAATACCACCTGAAACTGGCAAACTCTTAAGTCATCCAGCCAGTCAATACCTAATGGCTTGCACCAGCAAGGAAGCGTGAAGAATCTTCTGTTGTGTCATTTCAAAAGGTGATTTTACGTATCACATATCTCCAGATGTTGGCTTCACATGCCCCCCGCCCCAGAAAAGAGTAGTGGGTATTTGAAGGGTGTTCACAGAAGTTCCAGGTTCTCCCCAGAGGTGTACCTGGAGTGTGCACTCCTATCTGATGAGAGAAAGATGAAAAAAAAAAAAGACCCTAGGAGACAAAAGACTTCAAAAGACACTATTCTGAGAGCTTTGACATGGAAGTCTATGTGGTTTGCAGAGATAGAATAGTTCTGATCATCCACAGCCCTGTCGACTCCAAGCCAGGCCTGGTAGTGTGAGGCAGCCCACTGCAGTGAGATAACCCAGGGGAGGGCAAAGAAATATAAACAAATCCCTCGTGCCGTTTTACTATCAATGGTAAGGTTTCAAAATGAGACAGTATAGAGCATTTGGCAGTCAGAGTTTGTATCAGTAGCATCACCAGCAGAAACTTCAAGTCTTTAAAATGGAACAATCTCTAATTTTGACCATGCTAAAAGTTCCCTGACATTTCATGGTTTACCTTTGCTCTTCTTACCCCAGGTGTAACTCATTAGAAAATACACTTGGCCTTCTGAATTTTTATAAAGAGGCAACTCTTCCAGGTCAGGGTGGAGGGGGTGGGCAAGAAAATCCCCCAGCCTTAAGCACATAAACTTCCTATTTTCTCTGCAAGTCCAAGTTTAGAAATCCCCTTTTTGTTTAGGAATAAATAATTATTGAGCACCTACTATGTGAAAAATGCCATACTAGACTCCATGGGAGGGACACAGATGATACAAGAAGTGATAACTCTATTATGATAAGTAATAAATAAATGATAATGTATATTGTAGGGTATTGATGGGAAGAGTGGAAGGAAAAAACAAAATGGTGGCACAAGAGGCGCTCCTAATAATACAACTACAGTTCAACAAAAGATTCCCTACCTAATGCACAAACCCAGCTGAGAGACGGCTCCTTGCATCAAAGTACCTGCAGCTGGGCAAAGAGGGAAGGGAGTGTGAAGACATGGGCCAGCGCACGGGTCCCAGCTTGGAATTCTGCGGCTGCAGAAGGGAGGAGGATGAAGGCAGCAGGTGAGCGTTCCAGACCTCACTCAGTCTGCAGGACAGAGAAAAGGACGTCCAGAGGCTGGGCCTCACTGTGACCTCAGGAGGTACAGTCCGGGTCCACAAGAAGCCAACACCCAACTTCTCTCCAGGCGGGAAAGAGAAGGAGGGAATAGGCTGTGGGGCACTCCTCTGCCCACAAGCAGTACTGTCTGTGGGACCCGCTTATAAGAATGCAGATCCCAAAACTCAGGGCAGAGACCTTAATGCCAAATACAGGAAGGTATTAAGCCCACACTGCCCGCAGCTCTGGGTAGAAAACAAAGGCAAGAACCCTGGTCATACTCCCTAACCCACCTGCCCTTTCAGATCACTTCCCCACCAACCCCGCCCCCCCCCACCCCCATGCATCCTCCTCACTGAAGAAACTGCCACAGTGAGTGTCAGGTTAAGGAGCAGATTGTCTACAACAAATAGGCTGCCTCAATAAGGAAGCAAAGCAATACAGCTCAAAAGGAAGAACAGCAGAGAGCCACGGAAAACAAGATGACAAGGAGAACCCAAGCAGGCCCACGCCAAGACACATCATCATTAAAACAAAGGTTAAAATACAAAGTGAACATTTTAAAAGCAGCAAGAGAAAGGCAAGCAGTAACTTATAAAGAGGACACCCGTACGACTCTCAGCTGATGTCTCATCAGAAACTTTGCAGGCCAGAAGGGAGTGGCAGAAAATATTCAATGTGATAAATGTCTACAACCAAGACTAATGTACCCAGCAAGGCTAGCATTCAAAATTGAAGGACAGACCAGTGCTCATCGCCACGCTGTTCAGAATGGCCAAGACATGGGAACAACTAAAGTGACCTTCAATAGATGACTGGATAAAGAAGCTGTGGTACGTATACACAATGGAATATTACTCAGCCATAAGAAAAGACAAAATAGGGCCACTTATAGCAATATAGATGGACCCTGAGACCATCAAGTTAAGTGCAATAAGCCAGACAGAAAAAACAAAGAACCATATGACTTCACTCATATGCGAAATATAAAACTGAAAGCAAAGAAGAAAAACAAATTTAAAAACTCATGGACATAATCAGTAGTTTAAGGGTTATTTGGGGGAATGGGGGGAGAGGGTCAGAGAAGAGTAAGGGAGCAGGAGAGGAGGGAGGGGAAGCCAAATATGTGGTGATGGAAAGAGAACTCACACTGGGTGGTGAACACACAATGCAACACACAGACGATGCACTGTAGGACTGTACACCTGGAACCTATGTAACTCTTGATAACCAGTATCACCCCAATAAGCCTAACAATAAAAATACTTTTTTAATTAAACAAAAACAAAATTGAAGGACAGAAAAATAGCTTCTCAGACAAGAAAAAGCTAAAGGGCTCATCCCCTTTAGAATGATGAACTCTGAAGGAACTTCTTTAAAGGGAGGGGAGCAGCAAAAATTATGAATAATAAAATGGCAATAGCTATATATCTATGAACAGTTACTTTCAAGTTACATGGATTAAAAACTTCAATCAAAAGGCATGGAGGGTATTGCACTGAGTGGAGGGTCAAATAAAGGAAGACAGATGCAAATCCTCGTCCTTCATGGGTGAAATCCAAAGAAGAAAATAAACAAATAGAACAGGAACAAATTCATAGACGTTCAATTTGTTGCCAGGTGGGAGGAGGGATGGGAGAGTGGGTAGAATAAGAGAAAGGGATGGAGAAGTTTAGTTTGATTGTTACAAGGCAACAATCATGGGGGAATAGAGTATAACATGGGAGTATAGTCAATAAGGTTGCAGTAACTCTGTGTGGTGTCAGATGGGCACTAGATTTGTTGGGGTGATGGGAGGAGAGCTGGAGGGCTAAGTGAAAAAGGGGAAAAAATCAAGAAGTACAAATTCATCATCACAGCAGTGTAGAGTCCAGCGTAGGGCATATAGTCAACAACACTGTAATAACCATGGATGGTGGCAGAGGGGAACCAGATGTATTAGAATTTTCTAATTTCTATAAATGACTCATCACTGTCCTATAAACCTGAAACCAATATAATGTTGCATGTCAAAAGTAATTGAAAAATAATAAATAAATAAATTTTTAAAATGGGAAGCATGAAGAGCCGTACCATATGATTAGTTATTCTAAATACTGACTCGTGGATTTATAACTATTTATTTATTTCTATGGATTAAAATCTTATATTCTTATGATTTATTTTGTTCATCACCTGTTTCAGTGTTGGCCACCAGTACCTTCTTCGGGGTGGCTCCTGTGTTCTTTTAACAAGCACCACCACCTCCATCTTTTTCTTTAATTTTCAAATTTTTTTAGCATTTTCTTACTTTTTGGTCCCACGAGACATTCCAGGTTCAGTTTATATTTTCTCTGCATCAGCCCCAGAACCCATCAGTCCTCCAAGAATCCTTGGCTCCTTTTGTTGGCGATTGGTGTTTGTAAACCAAGATCTGGGAAAGAGACATCAGTGATTCTTGGTCCTCTCAGCAGACAAAGCTAGGAAATACACATGTGTATTCTAACCCACTCCACCCATGTCCATATTTATGTATTATCTACCTCTGTATATAATCAAAACCTTACCTTCATACACTTACCTCTGATTCAAATCCAACACTACAGGGATCATTTAGCCTTCTCCCACTCTTTTTTTTTTTTTTTTTTTGGCTTTTTGGTATGTGGGTAGCTCCCTGACTGGGAATCGAACCCAGGCCACAGCACTGACACCACCAGCACCGAAGCCTTAAGCCACTACACCATCAGGGAACTCCCTCCTACTCTTATTAACAATTTTTTTCTCCAACAGAGGGAAGCCCAATTCTCATTATCTACTGTCTATTTTCTCATTTGTTCAGTTCTAATATATGCATAAAAGAGCTTCAGAATTGCTAGTCTACAGTTGGTGACAGGGAATCTACTTACTTTTATTAGAGAGACTGCAACATTCATATACAGTTCTTTCTGCCTTAGCCTCAGAGCATCCAACCAAAAACACTGTTTTCTACAGTTCCTTACGTTAGTTCTTTTTCTTTCATGGGTCAGTGTGGGTCTGTTATTTCTTCGTATAACAGTGTTTGTTTTGTTTGTTATTCTTTGTACTCTATTGGGATTCTCTTCACATCCAGGATATTTTTTGTTGTTGTTATTGTTTGTTACTCTTTAAGTGTAACAAACAAAATATTACTATGATTCTGAGTCAGAGTTGTACAAAAGGATAGACTCACAAAATGCCATTGCTTCCTCAGCCCAATTACCTTCTTCCTATTTTCCCTTCTTTCTACCCGACTCCCTCCTGCCCTGTAGGTAAGTCAGTCTCTTCAGTTTGTGGCTTACCTTTCCTGATTTTCCTTTGACAAGTATAAGCAAATACTGGTGTGTGTTCTTATATCCACCCACTATTACTACAGGAAAGATAGCATACTACAGATACTCTTTTGAGTTGTTTTTTTTTTTAACTTAAGAGCATGTTATTGCTGCAACTTCCTGCTTGTGTCACACCTTGCTCTATCTATGATAAATTTATTCTCAATGTGGCATTCATAGGTTTTCTCTGACTCCTCGTTTTGCTGAAAATGTACTTTCTGGGTTTTATTTTTGTATTCTCCTTCTTGCTCTAGGTGGTTTCTGAGAGAAAAAGCAGATTCCGTTGGCATGTTTCCACTGAAACTCACAGTGCTTGCATTTGGAAATGTTTCCCTAACAGAAGACTGAAGAGAACAATTTTATATGGGAGTTTTAAGTTTGTTTATGGAAATGTCTGAAATCGGTAAGAAGAAAAGAGCCTTTATAAAAACTGTATCAATTCATTACTCAGGAATAGTCATTTAGCAAGTAGTTCTGAGTGCCTACTATGTGGCAACCATTATTCTAGGCACTTAGTGTACATCAGTGATAAAAACAAAGATCCCTGTCCTGAGAAGCATACATTCTAGAATGCCTTCTATATGCCAGATATTATAGTAAGAACTTAAAGGACAACAGAGGTATAGGAATAGAACAAGGTCTCTGCCTTAGAGAGGTTTACATTCTTGGTACTAGATAACACAGACTTATGTTCCTAATGGGAGGTAATTTGCCCAGCTATGAAAAATGCAAACTGATTTATCTGAGTTCCAAATGATAAACACAAATTTCTTCCATATTTCTCTTGAATATTTGTGGAGTATTTAGAATGTGGCAGACACTGTTCTAGGCACTAGGGATAGAGCAGTGAACAGAACAAGAAAACACCTGCTTTCAAGGAGTTCACAGTTTTGTGGTGGTAGAAAAACCATTGATGAATCAGAAAAATAAGTCAAAACACATCAAATACCAAGTAGTGATGAGTGCTCTGAAGAAAAATAAAGCAGGAAAGGGGGATGAGGTGTTGGGATGCAAATGGAGTTGCAGAGTCTCAGGATGTTCCTTTTTGAGGAGCGAAGAGCTAAAAGCCGTCTAGGGGACAAGCATGCCAAGTGGAGGATGTGGTCCGCAGGCATTTGGAAGGGAGGGAATCAGCCAGTTTAGTTTCCAGGGTGAACTTCTAAGCGTGCACGGTGGGTGCCCTGTGGCCAGGCTTTCAAAGATGAGCAGTCTCTGGGACAAGTAGAGAGTGGCAAAGCCATTCTAGGTGAGCAAACATCAAGCTAGTAATGGAGCACAGGAAGGTCTGGATGAGTCCACCAATCTGGTTGTAGAAGAAAGTTTGGGTAAGGCCAGCAAAGCAGGTTGGAGAAAGTTATGAAGGCTTTAAGTGTGTACCAAGGAGTAGTTCCTTTTTTTTCCTCTAGGCATCGGGGAAGCAGTTGGAAGCAGAATACACAGCCATGTATATAATTTGATCCCCACTTTATTTTCAGAAAAAAAGAAGCACACGTATGTACCCACAGCGATCAGAGCTACAAGGAATACACCAAATGAAAGCGCCCATTACCTCTGGAAGATAGAAGCGTGAGTCATTTTTATTTCTCTTCATGCTCTTCTACATTTTCCAAATTTTCTGAAAATAATAATTATTACTTTTGAAATCACAAAAAATAAGATAAGTCCTATCATCACCACAAATGAAATATTCAGTGGGGGAATGGTCCGAAGGAGTGTTTTAGAAAAGTTAAGTGAGCAGTGGATACAGAACAAGCAAAGGAAGAGAGGTGCTCTCACAGGAATGTGGGTCCAGCCACACACACACTGGCTCCTCTCTAGTGCCCGGCCACCCTGGTCCTGCTTTTGAGAGTGAGCATTAGAGACCGCAGGGTGGACAGTGCAGCCATGGGCAAGAGCCTCATTTTTTCCTCTCCCTAGTATGAAGGGGCAAACTGCTAAAATGAATAAAGAAAAACATCCAACATCCAAGAGCCAGTAAGGTACAGCCTGTATGTGTATTCCTATTACATATTTGTGTTTCACAGCTCACATTCCAATCTTAAAATGACAAGAGAATGAGCACTTCTTGAGAAGTTACATGGAAGCTCCAATTTATAAAATTCTTTCCTTAGGATGTCCACAGAAGCTGTCACCTTGCTTCACACAGTTCTGAGAAATGAGATCGCATACGAGAGGAGGTCTTTCATGGGAGCTGTCAGGAAGGGAGGGCACTACATGAGCAGGCCTTTGTTCTCCAATTGGCAGTGTCAGGAGCTCACCCTCTGCTATGGATTGAGTTGTGCCCTCCAAAAATTCTACGGTGAAGCCCTAACCTCCAATAAGATGGTGTTGGGAGATGAGACCTTTGGGAGGTAATTAAGGTTACATGAGGTCATGAGGGTGGGGCTTCATGATGAGTTTAGTGCCCTCAAAAAAAGAGATAACAGAGAGTGATGTGATCTCTCTCTCTCTCTCTCTCTCTCTCTCTCTCTCTCTCTCTTTCTCTCCCACTGCAAGGCTGGAAGATGGGCTCCCCAGAACCCAACCATGTTGACCTTAGATTGTGATAATAAGCATGAGGATGGTTGCTGGGGAATGTCCAAAACTGGCAAATGAACAAGAGAATGGCCGATGTGACTGACCAACCACAGGATTTCACCTGGAACTTCAGTCCAGACTCATTGTAGTTTCCATCCAAGCATCAAGAGAGAATCATGAGCCAGGCAGAGCACGTGTACACAGCCATTTCACATAGTAGCCTAGGAGTGTGGCCGTAGTATGCTATGTCCCTGACTGGGATGGGCTCACAGAAAGGAGAGGGCATGGGTAGGCCACAGGAAAAACATTTCAATCCCATCCCAGAGTAATGAATGGTTCAATGAGGATTTGTACAGCCCCCTAAGTTCTTAGCACAATGA
This sequence comes from Lyroderma lyra, assembly GCA_004026885.1. Taxonomy (NCBI): domain Eukaryota; kingdom Metazoa; phylum Chordata; class Mammalia; order Chiroptera; family Megadermatidae; genus Lyroderma; species Lyroderma lyra. Next base: position 45,189 of record PVJL010004297.1, read on the forward strand.
AGATCCTTAGTCACTCTGAGAATCATTTTTTAAATTCTGCAACTGAAGTTTCAAAATTAAAGTTGTGTGGTTCAAGGAAGCCACTCTAACCCACCTTTCCAAAAAATAAGCGAAATAGAAAATAATACATCACTTTTCATTTTCCATGCTAATATCATTTTATAGAGATACAATTTTTATAATACAGAGTTATATGTACAAATCTCTGGCACACGGCTCCACAAACGCTGACATATGCCCTTAACCTCCTGCCACCACCGCCCAGCTGAAGAGGACAATGCAATACTGATACTTCCACTGGCCTCAAGGTGAGAAACCAATTCCTTGTGCTCAGCCGTGCCCATTGTCAGTGCCACCCCCCCGCCTCGGTCTCAGGGGGCTAGGTAATTTTTGTGTAGTTGACTTAACACCTGGAATAGAAAAGCCATTTTCACTGAAGTTACTTTTTCAATGTCGAACTGACACAAATCTCATTCTTTTCTGGAAAAAAAAAAAAAAAAAGCCAGTCATGGTAGTTCTACATTTAGAGAAAAAGAAGAAAAGCATTCCTAGGCTTTGGAGGGTCCTTTGTGACCCTACTTCTCCGAGTGGGATTGCCCCTGTCTAGTCAATTCCTGAAAGCCACTAATAACCCCACCCCTACTGGTCTGCTTTCCCCTGGGCCCCTTGGAAGGACATATGTACAATGCTGTCAGGTGTGAAATCAGAGGGACCAGAGCCCAAAAACAAATCTGTTATAACACAGCGTTCGCTTTTGTGTGCCTCACCCTGGTGGGATGGCCTGCGGTTTCCATGGCAATGATAGCTGGCAACAAGGCCGGGCAGCCTTCCAGGAACTGGGGTTGGAAGCTGTGAGGCTAAAACATGTCTGTCAGAGGTAATGAAGAGTTGCCTGTGTAAACATTTCTATCTGACTGCTCTGCTCGGCCACCTGCACAGGTTCGGAAGGTAATGAGTACGGCGCCGGGGTAACAGTCTGGGGATGGGAGTGTCAGCCTGAGACTAACACAGCAGACAGCACACAGGCAGTCTACTGCGTTATCATGATACGGCCAAAACTCCCACCCAAATGGCTGCTTTATTTATCCAGACAATAAATTAAAAGCTGATGCTGGGTCACCTCTGGAAGTCTTTGCAAAAGATTTGCAGCAATTCTCAGATTCAGCTCTAAAAGTTGAATTCCTCATATTTATATTCTCTGCCATCTCTAATAAGTTGCTTTCCCTAAATTTACTATTTCTGTTAATGCTGTCACCATTTTCCTAAGCATTCAAGGCTTCAAGCAAACCCTTTAACCCGTGTTTCTAATCGAGTCAACAAATCCTATCAGCATTTCCTTCCCTTTTTTATCTATCAGCCATGTATAGCCATTCATTTATTCATGCACTCATTCATTTAAAATATACTGAGGATGCAACAAAGAACAGAATAGAAAAACAAAAACAAAAACAAAAACGTTCAGTGTCTGGTGCTGGGCTTAGAACACAGAAGCAGGTGAAAGTCATAACGCTGTTGTGACAACTCAAGTCAGATTTCTACCCACTAGGCCAAGCACTTTTTCAGTTATAAAGATCAAGCACTACTCTGATAGGCTGTCTGTCCCTTTCACACTACGGACATAGGATGAATCAGTCACTACCACAGACCCTTTCAGGTCCCACCATTCTGATTATCATTACTTCCCTGTTGCCATTTCTTGCTTCTACCCTGTCCGTGCCTTATTGCTAGACACAGGTGCTGGTATGTGGTCTCTTGCACTGCAGCATCGCTTCATCTCAGTGCCATCACCCCAGCCTACAGAGGCAGCTCCACTTGAGCTTTTTAAGACACTGATGATTCACTCACTAGTTCGTCTTTCAATGCCTTCATGGTGAGTGTCTCTGGGGATCACTGAAAGACATCCACCACAGCAGAGGCCTTCAATATCCAAATTGTCAAAGTGACATATTCTGTGGTGGGTGGTGTCCTTCTACAGCTTCCTGAAGGCCTTAGTGGCAGAGATGGAGAATACGGAGTTTCACTCTCCCAAGCTGAATCTCTACCATGGAGTGTCTAATCTGCCAGCAGCATAGACCAAAATGGAGCCATTGATATATTATCCTTTTCAAGGAGACCAGAGAGCCACCTAGTAGCAGATTGTTCATGTTGGAACTCTTCATTATAGGAGGCAACCACTTGTGTTCATTGAAATATACTTATAAGAGTAGGAACTCCTCTTTCCTCTCTGTATTGTTTCTCCTTATACCATTGTCTTTGGACAGACTTGTAGAATGCCTTATTTACTGGTGGTGTCCCACACAACACTGCTTTTAAACAAGGAACTTATTTCATGGAAAAAGGAGCATAGCAATGGATGTACAGAATCTACCAGTCTTACCATGAAACATAGCGCACCCAGAAGTAGTCGCTCTGATAAAACAATAGAACGCTAATTAAAGACCAGTTGAGAAAGAAAACACTAAAAGATTCAGATTGGTGTTTTATCCTACAGGATGAAATATATGCTTTGAACCATTGATCAATACATGGTATAATTAATTGCACAGCCAGAATCATGGGGTGGAATTTGGAGATGCACCCTCCTACAAATAAGTACACATAATAATCTACTGAGATAATTTGTGTTTCCTGTGTCTACAGCTTTGACCTGTGCTGGTTTAAGGATCTCAGTTATCAAGGAGAAATTATTCTTCTTAGTTTCATTTAACTATGTGGAGTTTACATGCTACTGAACTAAAAAACTCAAAAAGAGTTGCATAAACTGGGAAATTGGGGTTCTGCTTCTCATGGGGGCAGACAGGACTGTTTGAAAAGTATAGTATTTCCATATGCAAAATTTGTAGAAATCTATACCAGCCCCAGAAAAGGAAGACCCATGTGATTCAGACCTTTTAGGAATAAAGGCTTGAATCATGCTACCAGCAAAGAAGCTTTACCCACCTGAGTTTCTAGCTTAAAACGAAGGAAACCTCAAATGGGTAATGGAAAAGGAAGTTATAAATATCAGTCATGGCTTCATGAACAATTATAGAGACATAACAATGATGACTATTTTCTATATTGCTTATAATGTATACACGTCATTGATGTTAAGTTGTTCTCTTCTCCTTCTTTCCCCCATTATTCTACTTACAAAGTACTTTATAAATTTCTCTTTATGTTACGAAAACATTCATATAGGTATGGAAATGACTGATGTAGGAAATCTTCTGTTGGGAGGAGAAAGCAGTTTTCTTTTCTGTGAAGGATAAATGCATCTTATTAGGCAGAAGCACAAAGCTCTTATCAATGGTTAGAAGGGTGGGTATGGATGCTGATTAGCCAAGGAGATGAACTATACTGGTTATTTACTTATTGTCTCAGTGCCCCAAGCCCTTCTATCCTCTGTAATGCTGCTACTGGATTTGCACACAACATTCCTCATACTAGATTGCCAGTGGCATTCTATTAGGTTTTGCTAATGGGAGGCACGGAAGTATTAGGAGGCACTAAAGTATTGGAAGTTGGCAGGAGGAGAAAAATGATGATCCTCCCGTTTTCAGTCCCTTTAGCAATGTTCCAACAACCACAGAAAGTTAACTCCAGCCTCTAGCTTCTTCAGTACTCCCAGCACCAGCCATTTCATGACACTTCAGAGGGACCTGGGATGGTGAGGCCAAGGATCTTGGTAGGTCCAGTACTAACCTTGCCATGCTCCCTCCCTCACTGGGCCAGGCCCCCCTCCACGGCCTGCACCTTCCACATCATGCCCTCTCCTCAGAAGAGCGAGTACCCATTGGGCCATATCCCATCTTCAGAGGTCCAGCAATCACCTAACTACAGTCCTCTTCTGAATTCTGAGCAAATACACGGAGGGAGCACCAGGTTCTTGGTAACTCACATCCTTTTTGTTTCCTAGTCCTGTAGATAGCTGATTTCTGAAACTACTAATGTCACAGTTACTGCAGCATCTCTTCCAATGTTGTGTAAATAATTATTTCTATTAAGTCTCCTTTGTTTTAAATGTCTAGTTTGTTAGGTTTTATGTTGCTATTGTTGTTTCTGACTGGGCCCTGCTTGATACAGAGTGATAGGTTGGCAGGGAGGAAATGTATTAACACCACCACTCATTCATCATCATTCCATTCACTCATCCCTGTACTCTTCCACACATTTGATATTATTGAATATTTTCTAGGCACTCTATAAGGCTTTGGGACTAAAGGTCGACCAGGCATGGTTCATCCCAGTTATCAAAGGACTTAGAGTTCAGTGGAGGAAACAGGCAATTAAAGCAATAGTAACAAGAGAGTGTAGTAGGTGGTAGAAGAGTGTTTACCTCAACCTCAGTCAAGGGTTAGGGGGTGATTGGCATACGCTTCCAGAATCAGTGGCACCTGAACAGAGACACAAAGTGTGAAGGAGAATTAACAAGAAGTTAAGAAGAAATGTTTCAGGAACAACACGTATACAGAAAAAGTGTTTAAGAAAATGTGGCACATTTAATACTTCGATAAGGATGGAGCTCAGATTTCAGAATCGGGCAGGGCAGAGCTTCAAGAGACAGCAGAATGTGAAGAGGTAAGGCCAGGCAAGAGAATTGAGGCTGGGCAGGAGCAGGAGGTGAACCCAAAGGCTCTTGTAAGCCTCCCTTCATCCCTCTCTTATTCCATGTAGTGTCAGTGTTGGACACAAAGAGGTCACGTTGTTAGTGGAAAAGAAAGAACACAATAGACTAAAGGTTTGTGTCATCTCAAATGTTGAAATCCTAACCTGGTATTAGGAGGGGGGACCTTTGTGAGCTGATTATGTTCATGAGGGTGAAGCCCTCATGAATTATATTAGTGCTCATATAAAAGAACCCCCATAGAGTTCCTTCACTCTATTTTCATCATGTCACTTTGTTACAGCAGCCTGAGCTAAGATGAATAAAGATGGTGAGAGTCCTTTACACAACTTTGCAGCCTCAACCCCAAAGTCCCAGTAACAACACTTCCAAAGTAAGTCTTCTCATCCCCAGGTCACTTGGTTTTCTTTAAAATGTGGCTCTCAACTACAGTTTCCTTCTATATTTTTCTCTCCTTTGTTACCCCTAGGTTTTTTACCTCTTGGTTTCTCCATTTTCCTAATGCAGAGCAAATTTGTTCTCAGCTCTTCCCATCATGCATCATCACCACCATCACATTTGCTTATCCAGTGACCGGGGCCCACCCTGCATAGCAACCAGTAAAATTATGTGACAAAGAGTATTTTCTTGTCATAGAATAAATCGAGTGGATGATTTGAGTAAGTGTTAGGAGTGTGGTAGAAATTTTGTTTGAAGAAATACTGTGTGAAATACCTACCTCTGCTTTCTAAGGCCACAATGAGGTTGGCGGTAGCGGGGAGATACTCTTAATGACCTGGCAGGTATTTCCAAAGCCAGAAAGAGTGTGAACCCATCTAATTACTATTGAGTAATTTTTTTTTCATAACCAGAATACAACCTAAGTATCTTAAATGATTTTTAAATCCATTTTAAATGGAGCTTTAAACATAATAGAATTCTTTGACTTATATAAAGAATGTATTCCATGTATAATTAAAATATTGTTAGTGAAATTCTACCTCTCATTGATCCTCACATTGAAGCCATATGTATATTCTACATCCTGGCTCCAATATATGGGTATTCTTTTCATTCTGTCAAAATTCCCAGCAAAAATCTCATTCTATCACTTGAAATTCAGAGAAAACACAGAACTATACAACCATCTAGTCAATGTTATAAAATAAAATGTTAAAGTATGTTTTTAAAAATAAATCCCCTCTCTTTCTCTTCTCCCCCACTCCCCCATCCCCTTTCTCTCTCATAATTTCACTTTTGGTCTCCCTCTTTCAGTGCATTCTGTATTATCCAGTGTGATGACATGATAAATATATTTTTTGCAATGCAAATGTATTTTCCAAATTTTCTGCAATGCAAATGTATTCCTTTTATAATTATGTAGTAGAGCCTTTACGTGAGGTACTCAAACATCTGGGGATATCTGGCAAACCAATGTGATCAAACTTCTCATTATGTATTTGCACAGAAATCGAGAAAACTTCTCAGAGAATGTTTATCATAAAAGTGAGCCAAGGATAAGAACTTGACCCAGTAAAAAAGCCATGGTCATCAGAAGGGAGGGATGATCCTAAGTATCTTTTGACATGGGTTTCTTGCAGGTGTCTGTCATCTTCAGCTTTATATGTGCATGCTCTGAAGAAAGGGTGGCTGAGATTAAAGCTGACAACTCTGTATCACTAAATATTATTTATGTTGTTGGGGCACAAGAAGACAAGGTTCTGGACTCCTCTGACCAGCTATAACACAAGGACAAATATTCTTCCTGCATTTCCAATGAAACAGCTTTGAGGCCTAGGAGAATCTAGGGGCACACTGTGGTGGCCAGGAATAAGACTTTGAGTATAGAAATCACAGATATAGATGCTATCCCGAAAGAGAAGTGATTCCCTGAAGAAACAGTGGTATTGCAAAGCGACAGAAAAGGCAAAAGTTCCTACCAGATGGGACAGGTACCAGGTGGACCCAGCAGTGATGTTCAGCAGCAGTCAGATGCAGAGAGGTGATGTGCTGGGCAGACATGGTAAATCTGCTGCAGGAAGACAGTATCAGGAGAAAACGAAAAAAAAAACCCAAGCCACACGGGAATATATGAGACACTCCTTGTGGACTCCCAGGAAGAAGACAGAATTTTCAGGAGACTAGAGCAAGAGATAGTGAAACACGGAGGTGAGGGAAGCACATGTCACAGTGGCTGACACAGGGTAGGCGTTCAAACTTTTTCTAAGTATGCGTTTACATGCTAGTAGAGCTTTACATAATGTGACAGAAAATGAGAGACTCTCAGTTATAGGTTAGTCTCCATGTAGTGTTACAGTGTGTCTTAAGGAAATTTCTGTCTGCTGGTCCTTGCTCTGTCCCCTTCAGCACTGACTTCTCAAACTATGTTTTGTGGATTCCTGTGTTTTGACTGGAGGTGCCCCAGGGGGAAAGTGGAGTGGCAAAGACTGTGGATGGGGTTTGGGTACAATTCCATAAAAGATGCTACTGGAAAAAAATATATTTTCTCAACTTAAGACAAAGTCACTACTGTACAACAATATAATACAAAACAACTCATTCTTCAAAATAATAACCCCGAAGATATCTGAAGACAGCTGTCGCATCTCTCCTTAGTTTCTTCTCCTGAGGCTACAAACCTCAGACATCTGTTTCTCAGATAAGGCGGCTGCAGCCACTTCATCTTGCCACTTGCTTTCTTTCATTACCCTCTAGTTGGTTAATCCATGTCCCTTTCAATATATGTGCAGCTAAATAAAAATTCACAGACTTTGATTCACATACGTCTTTTTTTAAAACTTTTTATTGTCTACAATTAATTTTCTCTTACTCTCGAGATCCTTACCTGATCATGGTGAAAAGTTAAACTTTCCAGATAAATCTAACTATTTCTTTCTATGCAAAATACAAACTGTTCTGCCGCAGTACACATTTCTATAACACCAATTATTCATATATGATCAGTTAATAGGTGAAGGATGTCAATATAATGCAGAAGTCACCTTAATTCATATACAATGTCTGCTGGGCAAGAAAAAATGGAATTGGCAGGTTTCTCACTCATCTTTTGACTCGCTCTCTGTATGTACCCTTGAAATGACAGGGAAAAACACATGTGACGGAATGAATTCATCAGTGACAAAATGAAACCAAGATAGGATTTTGCCCTGAGAATTGAACTCTTTAAATCCAAGAACTAAACTCTAATGAAAATGTGTAATGTGCCTAAAGAGGAAATAAGGATACTTGGCAAGGGTGCTGGGATCTGAGAAAGAAGCCAGGTTTGAGGTGAACCTCGATCTCTAAGACAGAGACAGAGGGGAAATGATAGCAAAAAAAATCAAAAGGCAGTGAAACAGACTAAACCTTTGTATTCCCAGAGTCAAGTTTCCCTGCTCAGGTGACCTACAAGGAAATCTACTGTGCTGACGTGTGCCCCCAACTACACAGACCGCAGTCAAGCCCCTTCAGGAGAGAGGACTTCTGGGTAAAGCACTATACATATCAGTTACCTGTACTCACCAATACAGCTCTCCACTCATGAAAATGAATGAACAATGAAAGAGCATCCAACACTCAAGGAAATCCAAAATAACAAGAGAACAGTGACCAAGAGGAATAAAAAGAACCACTAATCATAGAAACAACTGAGGAACCAGACTTTTAAAATACACAGCATCCTAAAAATATTAAAGAAAATATTGCATCCTTAACACAATCACAAGCTGCCACAGAAAGGAACAATCCAAGAAAAAGAAAAATTGGAAATACACTGGTCAACTTAAAGTAATAGACAGACTAAATGATAATATGAAAGTAGTTAAAGATAGGGTTGGAGATATACAAAATAGAGTTGAGGAAATCTTCCAAAATATAGAATAAAAAAACAAAATGATGGAAAATATGAAAGAAAAATTATGAACAATAAATTTTAAAAGTTCAGTATTTATTTGGTAAGTTGCAAAAACACAAAACAGAGATAATAGTGTAAAAACTAGGTATACATATAAAAGAAATAATATATAAAGATTTTCCTGAGTTGAAAAAAATGAAGTCTTAAGATACACATAACCAGAGTCACCTATTGAAATATCAGGATAGGACAAATTAAGATCTGAGAAACTTCCAGAAAGAAAAAGAAAACAGACTAACTGCAAATGAAAAAGCCATTGTAAATACTATAAAATAAGGAACAGAGTCCAGAGAAAAATGTTCTCTTGAATCTAGATACCTATAGACAAGCAAATTCTGAACTACATCTGAGGATTCTTCAAAAAAATATTTTAGATGCATGATATCACGAAGTTTAAAATCCATGATCCACATTTTAAAAAAATGTTCAGAAATTTATATTAGAAGAAGTTAATGCATCTGATAAAGTAATGAACATAGAATTTAAAAAACGAGAGCAACTCTGTCACAAAAGAAATAAAGGAAGTGAGACAGAGTGCAAACGATATTTCTTATGCTGTCCAAATTTGAAAATTTTATTTCAAACAGCAAAAGTTTATTTTGCTAGATTATATTTCCATCTACCTTCTAAGTGTTCTACTTAGTTCTGTTCTGGAGTAAATAATAGTTATATAATTGTTGTATTAATGATGTTAATTATTTTTTAAATTAGCCGATAAACAGAATACAAAAGATTTCATTGTAAGCACAGAACTGCAGAACAAAATTTAAATGTTATTAATAATATAAGATAACAAAAATCAGTAAATGGATAGGAAAGATAATGGATAATGTTAAATACACTAAATTGCTCATGTTCCATAGGAAAGTCGATGTATAGTGTTTAACATTAATAAATCAAGAAATAGAGGCATGAAGAGAGGATCCAAGGTGGTGGAGTAGGTAAACACTGTACTGGTCTGCTCCAGTGACCGCATTAAAATTACAAAAAAAATTACAGAACAGTCCACCTGGAGAATCATCTGAAGTCTAGTTAAATAGAAGTTTTATAACTAAGGATATAAAGAAGAAGCCATGTCAAGACTGGCAGGAGGGGCAGAGACGCAGACTAGGCCAACCCCAAACCTTCATGTTAGAGGGATAGCTCAGCCATGAAGATCTTTCTACCCTGGAGGAGAAAGGACCCCAGCCCTACACCAGGTTCCCCAGTCCAGAGTGCTGGTGCTAGAAAGAGGAACCCCCACAACATGTGGCTGTGAAAAACACTGATGATTTTAACCATCCTGGAGGGATAGAAGGCTGCAGGAAGTCCAGACATCCTTCTAAAGGGCCCACACACAGCCTCGCTTGCTCCCAGGCACTCGCCCTGGGCTCTGGCAGAAGGACAGTGACTCAGGGGGCATTAGAGACATAAGGAGAGGGACTGGGTTGTGTGGTTATGGGGCAAGGATGAGAGAGACGTGGCTATTTTCTCTGTGTGGGGTCTTTCCCCCTCCTGTGCATCTGGAAGGTTGGTGTCATCTTTCCTGCATTGAGCCTTCCCCCATGTAGCCAAATGTTCGTTTGAATTGGCCTGGTGAGCTCTGCTCACACCACTTTGGTGATTCCCTGAGAAACTGCCAAACACTGGAGGCACTTTCACAGCCAGCAGTCAGCTCGATCCACATTACAATCTTTCTTAGAAAACTCTCAGGGGTCCATGGGCCCCAGGTAAGTGGCAGCTGACCTCTGAGACTTTTGCTGAGTAGCTCCAAGCTCAGCACTGGCACCAAACAAGAACCCTGGGGAATTCCTGAGATCCCAACTCACCTAACTTCATATTCCTCAAGGCTTTATCAATGGAAGCCAACAGGCAGCAGCAGGCCTTGGGGCATCCTGAGATTTTTGTAGATTTATCTCAACCCAGTACTGGTGGCACTACCCTCAGTCTGCAGCTTGGCCTCTCCCACATACCTACAGGTTTGCACAGGCAGTAACTAACTGCAGATTGCTTTGTAGCTCCTACCCTGTAGTCCCTGGCCAGACACAGGCAGTGATTGACATGGGCCTGCACCAGAGCTCCTCTCAAGAGGCTTCAGAACCAACATACTTGGAGAGCAGCTTCAAACTACCACAGAGCAACATGCAATTACCCTCACAAGCAGCACACCCAAAGAATGGTCTCAGCAGACACCAGAACCTGTTGGAGCAAATCCAGCTATATAAGGTAAACACCTCCCACCAACAGCAGTCTGTAAACTGTGGGTTTGCTCAAACCCCACTGTGAGTAAGCCAAAGAGAGTCAATCCCACTCACTGACATGCCAATAGCAAAAAAGGTTCAACTGTGACAGGAGTGTACACACAATCTACACAAGCAATACTCCTGGAACACCTGGAGTAAGTGGCCAGGGAGACTGTGCCAGGACCTCACAGGGCAACTACTACATAAGGCCATCCAGCCAAGCTAGGGAGGTGTAGCAGATCTACCAAATATATAGAAAAAAAAACATAGAGAGGCAGCCAAAGTAAGGAAACTAAGAAATACATCACAAATGAAAGAACAGGAGAAAACTACAGAAGAACTAAATGAAATAGAGGAAAGCAACCTACCAGATACAGAATTTTAAAAAATGGTTATAAGTATGCTCAAGGAACTTAGTAAGAATTTCAACAAAGAGATCACAAGTAAGAAAAAGGACACAGAAAGTATAAAAAAAAAGAACCAATCAGAAGTGAAATATACAATAACTAAAATGAATAATACACTAGAAAAAATCACGAGCAGACTCCATGGAATAGAGAATTGAATCAGTGATTTAGAAAATGAGGTAGCATAAAACACCCAATCAGAACAGCAAAAAGAAGAAAAAAGTTTAAAAATGAGGATAGTTTACAGAGTCTATGGGACAACATCAAGCATACCAACATTTGCATCATAGGGATACCAGAAAGGGCAGAGAGATAGCTAAGAATTGAAAACCTATTTGAAGAAACGATGATGAAAAACTTCCCTAATTTGGCAAAAGAAAAAAAAATAGACACACAAGCCTAGGAAATGCAGAGAGTCCCAAATAAGATGAATCAAAACAGGCCCACATCAAGACACCTTATAGCAAAGCTTTTAAAGACAAAGAAACCTAAGTGCAGCAAGAGAAAGGGAAGAAGTTACTTACAGGGGAGCTTCCACAAGATTGGAATTTCTTAATAGAAATTTCACAAGGATGAAGGAATTGGCATGAAATATTCATAGTGATGAAAAGCAAGGACCTACAACCAAGATTACTCTACCTGGCAAGGCTAACATTTAAACTTGAAGGAGAGATAAAGAGCTGCCCAGACAAAACAAAAAATGGAAACAAAAACAGCAATAACAACAAAACCTCAGGGAGTTCATCTCACCAATCTGTATTATAAGAAATGTTAAAGGGACTTCTTTAAGAAAAAGAAGAAAGGAGGGGGGAGAGAAAAAACATAAAGATGAATAATAAAATGGCAGATAAATAAAGTGGTTATCAATAATCACTTTAAATGCAATTGAACTAAATGTTCTGATAAAAAAATATAGGGTAGCTGAATAGAGGGTGTTATGTTAAGTTGAAATAAGTCAAACTGAGAAAAACAAATACCATATGATTTCACTTCGATGTGGAATCTAAAGAACAAAATAAGTGAACAAACAAAACAGAAATAGACATATATGTGCAGAGAACAAGCTGATGGTTGCCAGAGGGGAGAAGGGTTGGGGGCTAGGTGAAAAAGCTGAAGGGATTAAGAAATACAAATTGGCAGTTACAAAATAGTCATGAAGGTATAAAGCACAGCATAGGGAATATAGTAAACAATGTTGCAGCAACAGTGTGTAGTGCAAGGTGGGTGCTAGGCTAATGGGGGGAACACTGCATAAAGTATATAAATGTCTCACTGCTCTGCTGTATACCTGAAACTAATATAAAATAGTATTGTATATAAACTGTAACTGAAAGAATATTTTTTTAAAAAATAAAATACTAAAATTAAAGTAATAGAAGCATAAGAATATTATTTCAACATTCAGTGAGAACCCCCAGAAACACTAAAAACCAAATCCTCCCACCACAGTTGCCTCTGAGAACTAAGACCAAGGACTAGGAGTAGCAAGACAAGGAGATTCTACTTTTCACAAACACCATCTTGTACTGCTTAAATTATTCACCCTTTGGATGTATGCATTCTATTATTTAATGCAAAAATGTGGAGAAGGAAACATTATATGTACAAAGTAGGCTATTAATCTTAAGTGTATATATTTTGGTCATTTAAACAGAAAAAATAGAATAGGTCCCACTGTATTTTTAAAACATGGTTTTATAAATCCTGAGTTTTCAAAATAAAGTCTGGAAAACTTTCCAGCAGGGCCCCAAGTAACCATGGATCCACAAAATCTGTCATCCCCACCAGTATTTGCTGCTTTGGATTTAGACGTGGAAGGCACTAGCTAAAATATGCAATGATCTATAAGAGCAAGGTAATTGATATTTAACCCTTTCTTAGAGGATTAAGAATTTAGCATAAATTGTTCAATCAGATTAGCCAGTGAAGCACAAGGATGCCCAAAAGTAACTGGAGTTTGGCGTTGGAAACAAATGGGACAGTAAAAGGGAAGAGCCACCCTACAAAGAATGCACCATTAAGAACCAAAAGGATGCCAGAGTCATTTGACATCTAAAGAGGTAAAAAGGTTAGAAAGAAGTTACCTATTTCACAATATTGCTTTGGTTCAGCCCTGACTGTAAACCTTTTTTTTTTTTTTTTTTGCTTTTTGGTATGTGGGTAGCTCCCTGGCTGGGAATCGAACCCAGGCCGCAGCGCTGACAGCGTCAGCGCCAAAGCCTTAAGCCACTACACCATCAGGGAACTCCCCTGACTGTAAACCTTGATGAAGCTGAAGTCTTATCTGAGGTTTGAACATCACACTTTAGGTCACTTCGCTAAAAATGTCATTGACTGTGCTACACAGGCCTCTAAAGTTTTATCCAGTCATCCTCAAAAAGGGGGGCAAAAATAATGTCTATTTAGGCACAATGGGATCCACCCATAACAGGCAGAGGTGGGGATACTGTGTACACATCCAAGCTGACCCAAAAGCACATTTAACAATGAATCTTTTATAAGAAGGAAGACTATCAAAGTTCTGTATGAGATACTGAAGTAATATTCACACAACATTAGGTAATTGCTGTAAATGCCTTGAGGAATAATAATATTTACCAATTTGCTGGTGTGTTAGTTTTAAGTGTAATTGTATAAGGTCATTTACATAGAGTTCTTTTTAGTTTATGGCCTTTGTGTCTTTTTGTTATTATTATTCTTTTAAAATTCATTTCAGCTATGTAACTAACAGTACCTTGCTGGATACAAATAACTAGGTCAATCTGAGGGTGACACTCAGCACAAGAAAAAAACAGGAGACAAACACGTATTAAAGATATATAAACAAAATGGGATCGCTTGAATGGGAAAATGTGTTAATAAATAGACTGAAATTTGTATCATCGTATTTAACCCAAGGCATCAGAGTAAGTGCTGGAAAGGTTTGATCTTGAGGCCTCTAACGCACATCTGCGCACTGACTAAGGGAAGAAATAGAAAGGCATCTTGCTGTCAAATGTGAAGAGAAGGTCTTCCTTGAGCCGATGATGAGCTGACAACCCACGTGGGTCTGGCACTAGCTGCTTAAAAACCTCTCAACCTCCTTCATCTAATGCCTCCTTAGACCCCACGTTTCGTCCTGTAATGACGTCCTTCCACCACTTCACAGATGCCGCTGGGGTTCCGCGTAACCCTGGGTTTTGTTCTTTGGTTTTTGTTTTGGTTTGTTTGTTTGTTTGTTTTCATGCATTTGGGAAATCCTCCATTTGACTTATTTTTGGAACTCACCTCTCAACCAGATCATCTGGAGGAATTCTTAAAGAATAAATGTCCAAGAGCGTAGAGTATATAATTGGCTGACCCAATACATATGACAAAATTTAAAGAGAGAAATATTCTTGTTCCTCTATTATTTCTCTTTCCTTTATTTTCATTTTGAAGGCAAATGAGACCATTTTTATTAGTATATTTTCTGTACTACAATGATGGCATAGCTTTAAAATTTGCTGCAATGGGATTCATATTTGCCCATATTTCCCTGTATAAGATCTGAATTTCTGTATCATATTTGGTGGATAATTCACCACTCACCAATGCCAGCATCTCGTGACCACATGAGAGTCCTGTTAGTTACAGATCTAAAGCACTCATTAAACTATTCTGAAACATGACAAGTACCGCTCTGTCAAATAAAATAAGGCACAGGGTACACATGCATGCCTGCTTGTTTAGTGGTAATGTGGATTTTAGTGTGCGCTTGTCACCCACTTTAGGTTCTCATTATTGTCCTGCTCACCCTAATTCAGTGATGTATCATCTTCCGGCATTTGTCTAAATCAGTTCAGCAGCAGATAAATCAAAGGTTTTCGTGCCCTTACCCTTCCAAGCTGTTCAAATCATCCATCTGACCATGGAAGAAAGGAAATAATCCCTTGCTTGGAAGAGGAAAATGTCTGCCTTAATTCTACACTAAACCTACAGTAAACACTTCTGTATTGATGTGTGCAAATATGCACATGGTCAACATGTGTGCACATATATGCATACATGCTGAAATCACACACCTTGGGGCAGATTCCAAAAGAAAAACATCAAAGCCCCAAACTATTGCTCTTTTTTTTTTCTTTAAGAAAAGAGAAAAGCCAGTTTCAAGCCTCGCCTTTTAAGAAGAGTATATGTCTAATATTTCAAAAGCCATCTAAGATCCTATTTTTATATCCTCATGAGCTGTAGGGGCTGGGAATTAATTGGCTCTTTAACTGGCAAATCCTTTGACAGACAATATACCTTGGCATTCCAAAGCCCAATACATTTTTCTCTTTGTGGTTCAACGGAGGAAGAATCGTAAACCAGGAAAGACATCCTGGGTAGACCTAAAGAAGGCAGCAGCCCACTCTTGCTCCTTTCGTTTCCTTTTTCCAACCTACCCTCACTTTTTAGATGTTTTTTTCTTTTCTTTTTTTGCCTTTGGAGATTTTATTTCTTTTCTTTGGAAGTACATCACTAGAAAATAGAAAATTACAAAAAGCAAGAGCTATGGCTATGACAAGGGAGGCTGAAGTGCATCAGAGCCTCCACCTGCTCTCCAGCTAAGACATGGAGGTACCTACTTCAATTCCAACGTCTCTGCTAGGACAGGGGCTGTATCAGCTCTTCCCTCTACTGCCAAGTGGGCTCTGTTGCTCTCAGGAGTATGGACTAGCATGTCAAAAATAACACCAGGGCATTAGCCTTCTTTCATGTTCTGCAGAGTATCATGAGAAAATTTATTTTCAGAAACAATAAAATAAATGGACAGGAATTTTCTCCATATTCTGTGAGGGATCCAGACACACTTTTCCGAACTGTTTTTCTGTGTCACTTGTGCCCAAAGTGGAATCTAGGTTGAACTCTGTACATTAGGATTTTGAATCTCTTTCTCTGGAGGCAAAAGTAGAATGTGGTTGTACATTCCTTTTATTTCAATTTATAATTTTATTAAAAATAGCACTCTCTCTACATCCTACCTATTTTTTGTTTTACACACACACACACACATACACACACACAAGCATTATATATATATATATATGTTATATATATTTTTATATGTATGTTCCCTCTTTTTTTAAAGACTTTTCAGAGCAGTTGGAGGTTCACAACAAAACTGAGGGGAAGGTCCCGAGATTTCACATATACCCAATGCCCCAACACATGCATAGTCTTCCCTTTTATCCACACTTTTCACCAGGTGGTAGATTTGTTGCAATTGATGAACCAACTTTGACACATCATAATCACCCAAAGTCCATTATACTTCATTCATGGTGTATACATTCCATGGGTTTAGACAACTGTAGAATGACGTATGTCTTTCATTATGATATCATAGAGTGTTTTCATTGCCCTAAAAGTCCTGTTTCCTGCCCTTCACACCTTCACCCTGACCCCACCCCTAGCAACTACTGGTCTTTTTACCATTTACATAGATTTACCTTTTCCAAGATGTCATATAATTGGAATAATATAGTACATAGCCTTTTCTGATCAGCTTCTTTGACTTAGTAATATGCATTTAAGGTTCCTCCATGTCTTTTCGTCGCTTGATAGCTCATTTCTTTTTAACATTGAATAATATTCTATTGTCTACAGTTTATTTATCCATTCACCTACTGAAGGACATCTTTGCTTCCAAGTTTTTCCAATTATGAATAAAGCTGTGATACATGTCTATGTGCAGCTTTTTGGGTGGACATGTTTTCAAGTTGTTTGGGTAAATAACGAAGAGAGCAATTGCTGGATCATAGGATAAGAATATGTTTACTTTTGTAAGAAACTGTCTTACAAAATGGTTGTATTATTTTGCATTCCCACCAGCACTGCAAGGGAGGTCCTACTGCCCCAAATCCTCACCAGCATTTGGTGTCATCATGCACTTTTTTTTTTATCTTTTACTAAATTATTAACTTTCTTATCTATGAGCTTAACTTTATGGAAATTAGCTGATAAAAGTAATTTCATATCCTTTTTAAAAAGTTTTCATGGGATGTGTCTGTGGGTGTATTATTAGGTATGCACCAACATGTACATTGTCTCTCACACTGGTATTGGAGTGCCTTTTGGATTCTTTATGGTTTCATCAACAGCCCTCCACTCATTTCTCCTGTATTGTTCTCTTTGTATATTAATTCTGCCTTCTCTTTCTTGTCCTAACAAATTTTGTCTTAATATTTCATTGGACATCACTCAGAAGACAGAAAATCTAGGTAAACCTGGCAGTCCATTCCTTCCCTTGCTTAGGTAGTTAGGAAAGAGTAGTTCAACAGGTAAGAGTTAGCTGAACAAAAGAACCAGCTGATAGAAGTCCCTTGGCTCCAGAAGGTTCCTTTTTCTAATAAAGCCACTTCCCTGATCAAGAGCATCTGAGATTTCATCATGGCATGAGTATAACCTGCTCCTCCAGTGTCTACTGTATGTATAGCCTCACAGGTCCAAGTTTCCTCTCTATGGAACCTTGGTCATGATGCCTGCCATCCAGCCAAGCTCAGGATAAACTCTGGAATAATGAGATTTTGAGAGATAGTGTGCACTCTGCTACTTCTTTGCTTATAAGTTTTTCCTTAAGGGAGTTCCCTGGTGGTGTAGTGACTAGGCTTCTGTGCTCTCAATGGTGCAGCCTGGGTTCAATTCTCAGCCAGGGAACTACCTACCCCCCCCCCAAAAAAAAAGTTTTTCCTTAATAAAATCAATTTTATATCTGCATCCAGTGGCTCTTGTGGTCTATTTATTGACCCCTCCTTGCAGAGTCACCCTAGTGTCCAGCTGATGCTTCTTCACAAGGCTTTTTCTCAGGAGGCATTCCTCATTGTCTAGCTGAGTGGTTTAGAAACTGTACTGTACATGTTTCTCAGGCTAGCCCCAGGCAAACATCTTAGTAACAATAATGTTCATTTCACACAATGACCTTGTTTCTGATTCAAGCAGTTTCTGACAACATCCCTCACAAGTCTATCCTCAGGACACGTTTCATTCTTAAAAGACTTTGGGGGATTGTGAACACAGAACTGAATGAGTGAGTCAGTGGTGTGCATTTTGTCCTGTCACGATTATCTGCAGATTAAGAACATTTGACTCTGGTTACACCGACTTCTGTCCTTGGTCTTTGTTTAGCAGTTGGTTTGTTCTCTTGACTTGTGTTAGAGACAAGGTGGGATGATAACATAGGCTAGAAATGATTCGAACATTATTTTAAATTATGGAAGCAGGTATTTAGAATGTTCACCAGCTATTGCTTGTGGTCTCTAAAAATATTTATACTTTTCAATTAATCAGGAGAGCAGAATGTCACTAAGCAACCGTGCATTATCCCTTATATTAAAACCCCAATCAAAAGTTGTAGCTAAAAGTGTCAAACATAAAAATAAAGATTAAGTAGAAGTCTGTGTTAGAAAAAAAGTTTAAATAAAGATATCAGAAACTCATCAAATATTTTATGTACTAAAGGGAATTTAAGGAAACAGAATTTCTTATTCTTTACACGTTTCAGTGAAATCTTACAGCAGCACATGTTCTACACAATTTAGTCAGAGACCTCAGAGGATTCAGAAATACAATCATGGGGTGAGTGCTGTTCCAGGATGAAGGCTCAACAAGAAGTGAAAAGAAAATAAATGGATTATGACAAGCATACTAAAAAGAAAAACTAATGTTAGATAAATTTCCCTAAGAAACTAGTGATGAAGGAATAGATTTTTGTCTGTTTTTTTTTAATGTGCTTTGTTTTTTTTTCTTTAATTTCCAAATAACATGTTCAGTTCAAAAATAAGATAAAATCAAATGGAATTACTTGCCAGTTTATTTCAGGAAAGCTTAGTGTTTTAAAATAACCATAACAAACAATAGAATATATCACGACATAGGGTTGATTTATGGAGAGATTCAAGTTATAGAAATTTAAAATGAGGGGTGGAGACAAAGAACATGGTACATTAATAAGTCTTTGTAAGTAGCAAGCAATCCTAATGGGAAAATAATTTAATTAACATAAAAGCACTGAAAAATTAGTGGTGCTTATCTGGCTCAGAACCCATGAACTCAATTATCACTAGTCATCTAATTAGTTGAGTTAAATTTTAGAAACTTTGGAAAATGTTTAATTTATTTTTAAAGTTAAAGAAGAAGAATAGTCTATTATGTACAATCGGAATATGTAATCACTAATTGACTACATTCTGCAGAGAGAAACGTGATTGAACTTCAGTATTCACAGAGTTCAAACACCAAGTAACAGGTAAAGGAGAGCCAGCCCACAGTTCCCCTTCTGTATGTTACCACTGAAATGGAGCATCAGTGACCACCGAACGGTGTCGAAGTCTCCAGGAAGGGCTGGAAAAATGTAGGGGTTAGGGGACATGGTTTATTTTATTTTAAGAGTTGAAGTTTTGAAAGATAGACATGATAGGCTCAAAAATTCTCCTCCAATGTATACCACTGTTCTTTCCCTTTAGCCTCTTGGAAAGGCAACCTGAAGGCCTTGGGGACCTCTGTTGTGATTGGTTTAGATATCACTGCTTGGATGGCAAGAGCAAATGAATGGAATATCAGGGACCGATGGGAAAGGATAGGTAAAAGAAGTATTCTTAAAATCCTCCATTGAAGAAAAAAAATGGTATTAGGGCCACCACCCTAACATATAGAGAATACTGCAGGCCAGGTTAAAGATTTTGTTCATCCTTCTAAAGCATCAGGTAACCACTGAAAGATTTATGTGATGTGACTCTTTCATTGATGATTTATTGGGTGTGAAAATAGTCAGACACTTGAAAGCCTAAAGTCTGTCCACAGATAGGCTATTGGAATTCTGCCATGATTCATGGCCAAGAAGCCCAGCCTGCCATCCCTGTAGGCAGTATGACATGTGCTACTTGTGCAAGATAACTCGCCCATGATAAAGATGAGTAGATACATCAGTGTTTCAGAAATGGAACCAGAGCAACGGAATCTGTCTGGATGTCATTACCATATACGATTCAGAAAATAAGACAAAACCATGATAATGACCATTACCACACTTTAGAAGCCCATCTATATCAAGACCACATGGGCAACATTACAGAGCAGGTAGGATGTCCACAGGAATATTCTGGCCACCCTGAAACCATTTTAGTAACGTATCACGTACAGGATCTTAAACCTGGTTCCTCTATTTACTCATGATCCAGAAAGAGACCTAGCTATAAAAATCATAGGGCTTCAGCTTTCAGATTCAAACTAATTAACAACAGCTCTGTAATGAATTTTCTTCTACAGTTCATGTGCTTCAGTTAAAAGTAGTAGGTACTGTTTTCATTTAGCTTGGTTAATATACATCTTCCTGACTATATTTCCCTTTACATTAACTATGTAAACTCTTGTTTTGCAATTTCTTTTTAATTAATAGCTAAATTTTTTTCATTTCCAGAAGTCCCTTAAAGATACTGTAACTTTAAAATAACCACCACAAAACCAAGGTGGCAGCTTGTGCATAGATTCCCAAAGGCAAAGGCTCTCTTGTTGGCCAAACCTGAGTCCAGCTTCTCTGATTCCTGTTTTCAACTAGGCCCTGATCTTGGGCTCTGCACTTGGCCTGCTTACTCCAGTTTTAGCAAGAATCCTGCCAGGTCAATTTAGTGAAAATCCCCCATCCCAGATATCTGATGGACTTCCTCATCCCCCACCTTCAATATCTTATCACAATAATTTATCTTACAAACTGCCTGTCAAGTTGATGTAGCCGGAATCCTCCCTTACCCATGATGTTCCCACCTAATAATTTTCCATCCACTGATATACACTCACCCCTACAACCCACCACTCCTTGGCTACAAATTCCCACTTATCCTTGTTATATTTGGAGTTGAGCCTGATTGCTCTTCCCTACTATTAACATAAAAACCCCCATTACGGTAGTCCCTCTTGAATAGTCGTCTTCCCTACCATCTTTAATGGTGTCATTTTTTCCTTTAACACCAGGATTCTTCAGAATTCACACAGAAATGATCATAGAATGTTCAGAGAGAAAAATCTTCATTCACCCTTACTGCACACCAGGAATGGTCATCATACATAACCCAGAGATCTGGATGAATTTTAATTCAATAATGTCCTTGTGGTGAGAACTGGCAAAAAGGAATGGCAACCGTTGTTAGCACTCCTTGGAGGGAGGAATTGGAAACCAGGTGGAACTAGGCACTGACGTATGCATACCACTGATACCAACACTAGCAAAAGCCAGAGCTGGAGTGAGGGTGAGATCAAAGGTAATGAGAAGGATAATGCAGCAGTTTAACACTTTGGCTTGCTCTGGCCTCTTCAGCAACTGAGCTCGCTCACCAGTCAGAGAAACGGGCACTAGAGCATCTTTCCCCGGAAATGCTGCCCATGTTAATGTTCTTGAAAATCTCTCAGGTATAGCTCTGGTTCACCTGACTTTCCAGTCCCAAAAATGCTAACCTATGAATGATTATCTCCTCCTTGTACTCGTTCTCTACTTTCTGAATCTAGAAGTCTTTCTATAAAAATCAGTGGTAAACAAATATGCATCAATCTACGTTTAGAACCCAGCTTAATCCTACTTAACAAAAGGTCACTTATAAAGTTAGACGTACACTTATTGTGTGATCCAGAAATCCCACTCCCAGGTATTTGGCCATGTATTGGTCTCCTATGACTGCTGTTACAAATTACCACAAATTTAGTGTCTTCAAACAACCCAGAGTTATTATCAGACAGTTGTGTAGCTCAGAACTCAGCATAGGTCTCACTAGGTTAAACTGAGGTATTAGCAGGGCTGTGTTTCTTTCTGAGGTTTCTAGAGAAAAAGCTCTTTCCTCGCTTTTCCTATCTTCTGGGGGATGCCTGTATTCTTTGCCAGGAAAAAATCTTCCCCTTTTAATAACTTACGTGATTAGATAAAACCCACCTGGAAAATCCAGCTCATTGGCCACTTTAATTCCATCGGCAACCTGAATTCCATCAGCAACCTGAATTCCATCAGCAACCTGAATTCCCTCTCACCATGTTATGTAACATACACACAGGTTCCAGAACTAAGGGATAGGCATCTTTGGGGGCTGTTATTGTGCTTCCCCGACCCAAGACAAATAAAAATCTATGTCCACATAAAGACCTGTATCTGAATTTTCATAGCAGCTTTATTTATAATAGCCAATAACTGGAAACACTCCAAATGCCATCAACTGGCGAATAGATAATCAAATTGTGGTACATCCATACACTAGAATACTACTCAGCAACTAAAACAACAGCTACTGGTATGCACAACAACATGAAGAAATTTGAAAAGAATTAGGCTGAGTGAAAGAAACTAAAACACAGGGGGTTCCCTGGTGGTGTAGTGGCTAGGCCTCAGCGCCCTCAATACCGCGGCCTGGGCTTGATGCCCAGCCAGGGAACCACCAAAAATAAATAACTAAATAAAATTTAAAAAAGAAAAAGAAACCAAAACACAAAAGGCTACATACCATATAATTCTATCTGCATAAATTGCTAGGTAAAGTAAACTCATAGTAACAGAAAGCTCACCAGGTAGAGAAAAAAAGGGACTTACTACAAAGGTACTAAGAGAAATTTTTGGAATGATGGCCATGTTTTATATCATGAGTGTGGTTGTGGTTACATAATCATATATATTTGTCAAAATCCCTTCAATCATGCCTTAAAATCATGCCTTTATTTTTTATGTATAAATAAATTAAAACAAAATATGTAACTATATAAAATATATAAATTAAATTAAAAACTGATTTTTAAAAGCCTATAAGAGAACAATCAAAGACTTCCTAGTAAGAATGAGTAAAGTGTCATGAGGCCCATGAAAAAATTCTACAATTCAAAAGATAAACACAAAAGGAGAACTCTAAGAACTGATTTCCTCCGTAATAAATCTCCTTAAAAAATAAAAATAATATCTGATCTTTATTTATCCCTAGAGGCATTACACCTAGACAAGGAAGAAGTGCACAGGGATGCTAAAAAGGCCAATTATATCAAAATTAAAATACATAAAGAAGACAGGCACATTTTTCCACGTGAAGAAATCGTATCTATCCCTTCGTTTCCTTGCTGAATTTCTGATCCCCCAGGTGACCCCTGAGCTCCATGAGAACTGGGGCCTTAGTTTCAGTGTTCACCCTTCTGCCCTCAGTGCACAGTGCAGAGCCTTACATTTGGCAGTAGCTCCATAACACTGGTTGAATTAATAGATCCATTATTTAAAATTAGAGAAAGTAACATGAGTTATTCCATAAAATGGAATGATACGCAATGAGAAAGAAACAAGCCTCTCCATTGTAAGTCAGTGCTGCTACTTGTAAGTAATTGGAGAAAGGAAACAAAAGCCATGTCTTTAATGTTTTACAGGCAAACCTCTCAGACCCCTTTCCAATACGTGTGACCAGCACCCTTTGTACGCAGACTTCTTCACGTTCACTGACTTACGATCACAAGGGCTCCTTCCTCCTGTCTGCCGAGTCCAAGAGGTCTCATCTTCTCGGTATGAATATCTTCTCACTCGCCTCAGTGGGGTCACAGACCCCGCCTCTCCTGCATGCCATGAAGCAATCTTGGGTGAAGTTTTATGTTGTGCTGGAGGGTGAAAGCAAGCCTGAAGGTTTGATGAGTTAGGGAGCTGGGTGTGGGGATGGGCCAGCTGCCAGCTCCTGGATTTCCCTCTTTCTCTTTCTTCCTGCCATGCTCTTATACACAATGTCTTACTTAGATTCTTATGCTTTGTTCTTGTTTTCCACAAGAGAAGCCATTAAGATAATGTTTATTTAAAAATTTTATAAGGAAAATGCTTATGATGTGACATTAAATTTTAAAAGCACTAAACAAAAATGCATAGAAAAATACTGGGAGAAAAGTAATGACTTTGTTAATAATTGCTATTTCTGGATGGTGGGGTTGGGGCCATTTTAATTTTTTTATCTTTTAACTTTTCCTTTATATGTTTCTAGTGGGTGTTTTTTTTTTTCATTATTTAAAAAAAATGAAGAAAGAAAATGGCAAACAAAATAATGCGAGAGTTCTAAATGAAGTGTGATCTACAAAGGAATATTGATTCTTTTTATTATTTTTCTTTCATATTGGTCACCAGCTATGTGTAAACATTGTGACTCAGTCTGGAAGAGGTGCCCACAAATATACACTTATAGTGATATATAGAATGTGGTCCGTACCCGAGATAATATCTTATGAGACTTTCTAGCAAGAAAACATGAATATGTATGTGAGACCTTTTTAGACATATTGAGAATTGTACATTTGACCTATAAGAGAGGATGAGGAATTATATGTATTCACTTGAAATCATTAGTTTGGAGACTAGGAAGAGAAGTAGAAAGGAACATAAGAGTTCAACCAGTGGCTTTCAACTGGGGATGATTTTGTCCTCCTGCGGACATCCAGCAACATCTTGGAGACATTTTTGGTTGTCACAACTGATGGGAGTTACTGGTACCTAACTGACAGAGCCCAGGGATTCTGCTAAACATCCTGAAATGCACAGGATAGCCCCCTACAACAAGGAATTATCTAGATGACATATCAACAATGCTGAGTTTGAGAAACTGAGTTAAACAGATAATACAAAATGTGTATGTATTTATATAATAGAAAATTCACTTGGGGATTTATGATTTGCTGGATATATAAAATTAATGATTTGCCATGAAATCACTAGCAGGTAGTTGAGTAATTCTGCCGACACGTATTCTATTCCCCTATGACCATACTCTAAAGGATTTTAAAGGACTCAAATTCTTATGCTAACATCAGATTAAAACATGAAAGATTGCTTAGCCCAATGTCATGGATGTTGGCTGGAAATAACATAACTTGATATGCAAACATGAACAGAAGAGAAAGATCTGTCTGGCTTGTCTCAGATATGGTACTTATCCTAAATCACAAATTAGGAGGTAAAAAGAGGAAACAGAGCCCATCATTGTCTAGAGACATTTTTTTTTCAAATATTTATAGTCCCCTGAGAGTAACCTTTTGTTTGGTAGATAGCAAAGTTTGTGCAGCTTGCTGAGTCGGTCATTAAACATTTGCCTGGAGAGCTACGTGTTAGCATCAGTGACAGGGTTTCCTAAACATGTCACATTTCCTCTGGCTGTCACAAAGAATTATAGCTTCTGTGAGTCACACTATAATAGCAGCTATTTGTGATATTTTAACCTAATGTACAGCCCCAGAGGAGAAACAACAGACACAATAAAACATCTGCCAGGGACTTGCTTGAAGGAAGGGATTCTGAGTGTTATGAGAATTCCAAATTAAAGAGCAAAGACTTGGGTGTCAAATACTAACGGGTCTGCGTTCATTAACTTCCCAGTAATTTATGTCTTGATTAGCTCTGCATCCCAAAGGAGATCATTCTAATTCACCTATGGGGCTTTATTTGGTAAAATTGTAGGCAAAACCAGAAAATGTAAAGACTCGAGTTCTGTTTTTCTACCTTTGTGGGCTGGGGTGGAGGAGGGGGACTGCTAAAATCAAATGCAAAGGATTCCCTTTAATGAGAGTTTATTCCTCTGTGTGCGTTCTTGCCATGGCTTGATTTTTGCTTTGTGGCAGGAAGAGAGGGTGGCAGGGGAATTGGCCGTTTTCTTATTTAATGAGAAACCCAGTGTCAAAACTAACCATCAGGATTGCTTTCTTCCTCTCTAGCCTATCAGAGTCGAATGTTCACAACTGGCTCAGAAGAAATGAGCACCAGCTTTGGAAAGACCACATCGACGAAACAAAACAAACCGTGTCATTTCATGCTAATTCAAAGACTCGTTCCAACGGCTGTGTGATGAGGAAGCCAAGAACTGAACTGTAACCCAAACACAAACACATCACACTGCCAGGAAACGGCTAATGTGCCTCCTATTACACAGAGCTTTCAAAATGTTTTAAGCATTGATGAATACATCGTTTTGGAAAGAGTTCAAACATATGCAGCATTAAATCTACAAATACATCTTCTTACAGACGTAATCCCACTTGCCTTGGACTGTGAGTGGGGAAATGGGGCCTTCGCGTCGAGGCTAATGTGGACAGGTGCTTCCTCCTAACTCGCCCATCCATGGTACTGCGCTTATCATTGCAGCCTCAGGAGAGCGATGCCCCCGGCGTTTACCTCCCGTTCAGAAAAACACTTCAGCCATGTGAGAGTCTTCCCCTTTGAGAATGGGACATACATTGACAATGATTTTAGGGTGCCGTACATAAACTTCAGCGATAAAGACACAAGTTCGCTCACTTTACACACTCACTTTGGAAAGAAGGAAATGTGATTCCCCATCTTCCATAACAAGAAGCGTATAAAGATTGGTAATCTCCTTTGTGCCCATATGTAGCAAAATCCACAGAGGCAACAGAACATAGTGAATGGGCACCTGGGACCATTTGCAAAATAAAGCTGCTCCTAAAAGCACAATTAGCCAACAAGGCAGAGCGAACAATATTCCCTCACCGAGGCCCACACATTTGTCAATACCAGGGCAGTTTGAAGCAATTTAGTTGGAAACAATTTTGAATTGAGCTGAACTTTGCAATTATTTAATCTACACCTAGAGAGCTAGAGCTGATTTCAAAACTCTGATGAACCCAGGAAGTCCTCTGCCCCACGGGCTCTAACAGGGTACCACCAGAGCCAACAGAGAAACCACAGCCAGGGCCTCTGGTTCAACTGAGGAAGCCGCCCAGGTAAAGTGAAGGGCAGCTAGTGCAGTAGGACTGGCAAGCATTTTGACCTGTCCACACCAGTCATTTACCTGCTTTTTCTCTCTGCTCTAAGCCTACCCTTCCTAGATCCTGCAGACCGGCTTCCTATCAGGTCCTGACAATGTGAGGCACAAGGATGAGATCGGAAGATGAAAGGAGGTAAAGAGGACTTCCTTCCTGTTTGTCCTGTTCCTGCCAGGGTCCCATGAGCTGGGGTGGTGGCTCCTGCTCCAGCACGTGGCTGCGGCACTCAGCGTCTTGTGGCACTTCCAGGCCAGCCCTCACACGCTCCCTTGTGATTACAGCAGCAGTAGGTGGCTCACCCACTGTCTGAACACCACCTCATGGGCCTTCTATCCCAGGCTCCTGGTTTTTAATGATTCTAGGTATTTCTTTGATTTTTCCTCAGCTTTAAGGATGGGAGCTGTTTCTTATATCTCAGTGTTCCCATTTTGCTCTTTCAGCCCCTAAACACCTGAAAAATCAATTCACAAGGTACCCCATTTTCCGGGCTGGGTCCTGACCTACACAGTAAAGCATAACAGAGAGGGAGGTTTGGAGGCAGGGAGTTGGAGAGAAGGTGAAGGAACCTGGGTTTATAGAGAGCTCTAGGTTTTCCACTTGCTGGAGCATCAATTAAAAGTGAGGCTCTAAACTTGTGTCCAATACGGCCAGTGTGACCGAAGGACTGAATTAAAAAAAAAAAAAATTTGTTAGTGTCTAATTTGGTTATTGAAAGCTTTTCAGTATGTTTACAACAACTTAGGTAAGTAAATCTACCTTTCTAACTGAAGGTTTATGAAATCTAAATAAAGTCAATGATCTCTGATGAAACATTAGCATAGAAATTGAGATATGCTTGTAAAATACTACCGTTTGAAGGCTTCATTTTAAAATAGAATGTGGTATCACAATAATTTTTATGATTATAGGTTGAAATAATGCTATTTTGGATACACTGAGTTAAACATACTATTAAAATTAATTTTACTTTCTTCTTAAATTTTTTTTAATGTAGCTACTAGAAATGTTTAAATTGCATATGTGGCTCACATTCTATTTCTATTGCACAGCTCTGCTCTAGGTTCTGATTGCTCAATGTCCAGGTTCTTCATCCAAATACATTGTGTTCATTATCAGTCATTTGGTAGAATGTAACAAAGCCCAATGCTGGATAGTTTAATAAAAACTAAGCGATGACTACATACAGATAGGAACAGCAAGCACAATAGAAATCTAAAGTAAGAGCAGTACTATAAAAAAGCCTGAAGAACACAACAGTAGCCTGATTTTTAACACCAAAGATCTCAACATCTGCATGCTTTCTAATTGCCCAACATGTAACTAGTTTGGCCAGATGAAAAGGAAAATAACAGAAACACATACACAGCAAAAGCCAGATAAAAGAATATCCCTTTAAATTCAATCACAGTTGCAGATAATTAGCTTATGAAGTCTGAGTCACTCAATATGCTTTCAAACTTCACAACAGTCATCCAGGTGATTACAACTCATTTGTTATGAGTCAAGGTTCACCAGTAAAATGGAGTGAAGATTCTGAATTTGGGGTTGTGAAGTAAGGAATACAGCAAGATAGCATCAGTAATTATACCATACCCTTAAATTGTACATTTCTGTGCATTTCCATAAGACAGGCTTCTTATTAATGCTGTTTCTTTTCTGATTACAAGAAAACTAGTTTGCATATAGAAGTGGTCTATGTTATATCTAATACGTGTCTATTCCAATTGTTTAAATTCTGTAAGAAACTACAGACCAATCAAGTAATACGTAAACACTTGTTAAATGACTGCTATGAAACCAAACACTGGGTAAAGGAGTCTAGATGTTACAGAGGTAACAGGGAGAGCGGAGAGAATACAGAAAATAACTTTGACTTGAAGTACCTAAATACAATCTTCTGCTTGATGGATGATTCAACTCCTGTAATTCTCCCCAGGAATGTTCCAGAGACAGATAATTCACTACCTTGGGAGCCTGTCTACTCTATTTTTGCACTTCTTTGATTTTTAACCAGATCTTTATATTAAATAAAAAAAAAAATACACCCTTAAAATTTGTACTCACTGGTCCTTTTTGTGTCTTCCTCTACAAACAGCCCTTAAAGTACTTAAGGTCTCCTATCATACCACCTGTCCTTTTTCATCAGCAGCATTGCTCTAGGATATTTCATGAGGAAAAGAAAGAGCATTACATGGTAAAATAAACTTAGAAAATATAGCATATGCTAATCTTGTCTTGAAAATATACTTTTTAAAAATTTTTTACATTTCTAAAGATTCCAGCATTAAGAAAACCTATCTAATCACACTGTACCAAGCCCAAACCTATTTTCCCCCAGAAATCTGATTTCTCCCAATTTCACCCTATTAACATCACACAGATTTATAGTTCAATAAAAATTTTATCTGTTTATTCCACAAATATCCATTAAGCACCTATTTGCACCAACATTGTGATATGTGCTGGAAACACTTCGGTAGACAAAACAGAAATAATTCTTGATATCTCAGCGCTTAAAGTATAGCAAGAAAGATGGACAATTAAGCAAACAATAGTGGGAAAAGTTAACATAGAATCATGGGGGAGTGCGGTTTCATGGGAGCACACTCTGGGAACAGTTACTCCGGTCTCAACAGTCACAGATCTTTCGCTGGCTCTTTCTACACCCCCGTTTCCAGGCTCTGTGCCTTCCTAGTCATCACCTCTATACACGGTCTAGTTTGTCAATGTCCCTCAGAAAGGGCCCCAAACTAAATATCATATCCCAGGAATGACTTACCACTAGAGCCTTTGACAAGATAATGTCCTGCTTTGTTCTGGGTATTGAACCCCTACTAAGGCAGCCTGCTACACAAATATAAAACACTAAAAACAATAATAAAAGAGAGAATAGATTATTGTAATAGAATAAGAGCAGCTCCGAGAATTTCCTTTATACTAATTATCAACTGAATGACAGACCAAAACGACCATTGGAGAAGAAAACTCATCTCCATCATGAGAGACTAGAGGAGGCTTCAAGAAACATGTGAGTTAAATCTTGCTAAGAGAGTAGAATTTGGATAGAGAATACCTAGAATGTTCACAGAAACATGAAAACTACAAGAGATCTTGGAAATTCAAGTTTAACCAGAGCCTACCCCACCCCTGGTCCCTATAAACTGCTTGAGAACATGAAAACAAACTCAGGATTCAGAGGCAAATTTGTGGCATTTAATCAGTCAAAGTTTTCCCATGAAAACAGGGTGGGGTGGGGAGGGGGCATATCAGAGAACTCACGTTTCTAGTAGTGGCATTGACTGAACTTTCAGATGTCGTCAGGAGATCACAGCATCTGCCTCCCCTCACATAACGGAAATTAGCAGTGAGTACCAACTGGGCCCTCATCTTGGCATGGGTTCAGGGTGGGGACAGGACCACTCAGAAGTCACTGGAACCAGCATAACTAGGAGAATCTGCTGGAACAGAGATCTTAAATTAATCTTAAAGAAGTGACCCTTGTATGTATTAAGATAACATCATAACTAACATGTCACTATTCTCAATCAGTAAAAGCATCCCTGAGGGTAAAACCTAGAATAGCTGCAGACAGGAAAAACGGCAGAATAATTTCCCCATTGACCACGTTTCCTTCTGGAACTTTCGGTGTAACCAGGACTGTGCTTGCTAAAATCTCCCTCAGGATTTCCAAAGGAAAGAAGAGATAGTTTAGCCCATTCGAGTCCTCTTCTAGCTCTGGTTAAATGGTAGAGGATAGTCAATGCAATAGCTGGGATATGTTTTTTATTGTTAATATCATCATTCTGGTTTGCATCCCTTCATGCCTTTTGTCTCTCCAATTAGCATGGATAAATGAGAGCTGGATGTAGTACACTGTGTTGAAACCAGTAATAATTAATACTGATTCCACTGCTTTTCTTGACCTCACACTACTTGACTGCACCTGGTAACACTGAAGGACACAAAGGTCCTTATATCATAATTGGCCACGACTCATTGGTTACACATGAGATGCCCTATTGTGTTTACTTTTAATTTGAGTTTCAGAAATTGTTCTATTCATCATCGATGGAGAATTCACAACGGCAAACTGAAAGCTATATGCCCAACACCATGATGAATGAAAATTTTAAACTATCACCCGGAGAGGTTTTCTATTCCCAGGTAAGCCTTCAAAGTATGGACACTTCCAGGTAGCCGACTGAATTTTTTATTTCTAATTCAGTTGTTTGATCTCAACATTTATTTACATGTCCCTAGTTGGATTTAGCAATAATCTATATTAGCTGTGGAAATTACCAGTAGCAACTAGGTATGCTTTATTTCTATCCATCTGTTTTACAGGCAAAATAGAAATATAGTTGAGAAAAAAAGAAGAAAGGGAGGGAGGGAGGGAGGAGGGGAGACAGGGGGGAAGGAAGAAAGGAACGAAAAGAGGGGGAGGAAATTCATGGCAGCTGATGGAACAAAGGGAGCTGAAACAGAAGAAGGATGGAAAGGAGAAAGAGAGTCAGCCAGCAAAGTATAAAGAAGAACATTGGTCACAGGTCTGATACATGTATGGTAGGTGCTGCCACACCTTCGTTAGTTTTTCTGTGTGTTTCTCATTTAATTGAAGAGCTTTTGTATTGAACTCTTCTGTGTGTGAATCAGTAATGAAGGAACACCCTAGAAAAGAAAATGAGACCTACTTTCTTGCAGTTAGAAAACTGAAAACTAAATGTTGGAATTTTTTATCCCCGTGTGGTAGGCTGAAAATGGTCCCCAAAGATATGCAGGTCCTCATCCCTGCAACCTGTGAATGTTACCTTTTATGGGGGGAAAAAAAGATCTTTGTAGATGTGATTAAATTAAGGATTTTTGGATGAAGAGATTACCTTGGATTATCCAGCTGGCCTCTAAGTGCAATCATATGTATCCGTATAAGAGGAAGACAGAGAAAGGTTTTATTATAGACAGAAGAGGAGAAGGCAAGACGACCATGGAGGCAGATTTGGAGGGATAGGGTCCCAAGCCAAGGGACGCCAGCAGCCACCAGAAGTTGGAAGAGACAAGGAATGGATTCCTCCCTAGGGCATCTAGAAGCACGATCTGCCAAGACCTTGATTTGGGCCCAGCAGAACTGCCTTAGGACTTCTGACCTCCAGATTGCAAGAGTGGTTGTAAGCCACCAAGTTTGTGGTAATTTATTACAGCAGTAATAGAAACTAAATACACCCCATATTTAAAAAAGGAAGTAAGTATCCAGTAGCTTCAAAAAATAATTCCAAACTGCAGAATATCCCTTCACAAAAAGGTTCCTCTCTGGAGCCTCAAGGCGTACACACCGTAGGTTCCCTTATGCAGCCACCGGAGGACGCAACCAACCCCTCAACGCCTGGAAAAAAATAGTCCTTGCAGGCAGCCCATCAGTGGTGAAAATGATAAAGGGAAATTGAATACATAAATACTGAGATTATACAGAATATATTTTCAAAGATGTTATGTGTCAGGAGAGATAAAGTATCACCAAAATGTATAAAATAACGAAACTTCATGAAAGGATAGAGAAAGGAGAAAAGTAAGAAAGAAACGCGTATCAATGAGTGAAACAGGAAAAGAAAACACCGGAGTATAAGTATGTTCAGGAACAGGTACTGATCAATAATTCTAAAGGAATTTCCAATTTCCTTATGAAACCTTCCCTGAGGGTGAATCAGCTTTTCCCTCTTATCTTCTCCACAATGCACTGAAACGTGGTAAGCTGATGATTGAGAGGGAGCCCAATTAAAACGCACAGTGCAAAGTCAGAACGCTGTGCATCTCACCACTGGAGTTTGCAGGAAGAGTATAGATAGATACCTGGATTTGAAACAAGTCATTTTATAGAAAGAAGAGTTACTTCCTGTAATGTGTGCCCATCAGGACAAATGCCCACTGGTGCCAGCATGGTGATGGATGACACTCTCTAAACTGGCTCTGTGGGTTGGGTTTGAATGGGCCACCGAAAGTGCAGATGCTTATCTAAAATTTATCTGAACGAGCCAAATCTCACGGGCCTGCGAAATTATGCTGGCATTCTTTCATGATTAGTCTCTCTCTTGAGACTGCTGGCACTGTAGCTTGGAGACCTGGCTGCATGTCCAATGAGGATAGAATCTTTTCTTCACAGTTTTTGGCATTCCTGGTGCAGGGAAAATAAAGCACATGTGCACACAGACGTACACAATAAAGCAAATTGAAAAACTAGATGATGAAGATTTTTAAACTACCAACATGTGCCTACTGTGTGCCTTGTGGTTTCTGCTCAAAAAGGGTCTATTGTCAAGTTGGGGGAATAAAAGTCATTATCAAATATGAAGAGAAACATCTCAATTAAAGTGGTCAGAAAAAAGCATAATCAATACAGGGCATTTGAGAAGTATTCTTCCCAACTGTGCAATTTAAACCAGGCCATAATCCAGAGTAAGATTCAGGAGTCAATGAACAAACTCACTTACCCTAAAAAGAATTACTATCATTAGATGAAAGCTTACTACTATGTGCCAGCACTATTTAAAACCATGCATTATTTCTTTTAATTATTTCAACAATGCTGTGTAGGTAAGAATTTTTATCCTCATCTCACTCATAAGAGGAGCCAAGATAGGGAAAAGCTACATTTCCCAAACTCACTTAACCAAAAAGCAGCTGAATCAGAATTTAAAGCTAAGACACACACACACACACACACACACACACCCCTCTCTAAATCAATATTCTCCAGGATGCAGGATTGCGGTAGGTGGCTATTTCTGACAATGTTGAGTACTGTGCTTCTGGTTTTTCCTTCTAAAATAACAGTCATAATCTTTATTCAAGTAGTAGGATCTTTGGAGAAGAATTATCTTTTTTTTCAACATATGTTTCTCTTGCTAAATAGCTAAAACTTTTTCTTCCTGAGGACACCAGGAAAGCCCAGCTTTTACCACTGTGCTATGCTAGTATGTTTGCTTTGTTCATTTGCTTTAAGCTTTGTTGCATTAGAAGGTTCTGAAGACATTCTTTGAGCACCTACGATGTGCTAGCAGCAGTACTAAGGTCCTTGGCAGTTGTACTCATTTTCTATTGTTGCTGTAACAGATTACCACGAACTAAGTGACTTAAGGCAATGCAACTTTATTTTCTCACAATATCTGTAGATCAGCTGCCCAGGTTGGCTTGGCTGGTTTCTGCTCAGGGTAACACAAGGTCAAAATCAAAGTGTCAATAGAAACTTGTGCCTTTCTGGAGGCTCTGAGGATGAATCACCTTCCAGGTTCATTCATAATGTTGGAACAATTCAGTTCCACGCTGCTATAAGACTGAGATCTCCATTTCCTTGATGTATGTTGTGGGGAGGGGTGTCTTTCTCGGTCTCTAAAGACTGCCCACATTCCTTGGCTCTTGGCCCTGGTCCTCCATCTTTAATGGTCAAGGTCAAGTCCTTCTCAACATCTAACCTCTCTGACATCCCCTTTTTTGACTTCATTTCTCTGTGACTTCCTCTTCCACCACATCTCTCCAACTCTTCTGTTTTCTGTCCTTCTGTTTCCCCCACACACCTTTTTTTCCCTGACATACAAAAAGCTTAAGTAATTAATATGTACAACTTGATGAGCTTGGAGATAAGTATATACTCATGAAACCATCCCTACAATCTATGCCATCAACCTATCCATCACCTCCAAAAGTTTCCTCTATCTTCTCATTTTCCTCCTCTGCTTTTTAAGGTTCATGTGATTATACTAGCCCCACCCTAATAATTCAGGACAATCTCTCTGTTTTAAGATCAGCTGATTAGTAACCTGAACACCATCTCCGAAGTCCCTTCCTAGCAGTGCCTAGATTAGTGTTTGATGACTAACCAAGGGGTGGGCATCCTGGGCTGGGGTGCATATTTAGAATTCTACCACAGCATTTATCAGCTATTTTGTTCATAGCAAATATTTTGCTTTGCTGATAGCAAAAAATTAACTGTACTCAGCAACCTTACGTGGTTTGCACTTCTTCCTGCTATACATTCTCTACCACTTTCCCGACTTCAGGAAGACTGAAACCCCTTGTGGGAATTAAAGGACATGACTTCTGAAGACATGAGAAAGCCTCAAAAACAAGGCAATGTTATCAAATGAAACATTTTTAAGCAGATTATTCTCTACAGAAACTGAAATTCAAAAACTAGCTCTTACCTTAATTTCCAGGATATTTCTCTCTCTCTCTCTCTCTCTCTTTTTTTTTTTTTTTTTTTTTTTTTAAATGTGGGTAGTTTCCTGGCTGGGAATCGAACCCAGGCCACAGCGTTGACAGCGCCAAAGCCTTAGCCACGACACCAACAGGGAACTCCAGGATATTTCTTTTTAGAGGTATGAATTACCAAAATAACTCCCTCAATTCACTCTGTGTTTACATTGAAGCTCATTAAGTGCTTTTTTCATATAGGAAGAAACAGGAGATATGTGTGTGTGTGCATGTGTGTGTGTACACAGATACAGATGTATCTATATATAGATATATATTTTTTATTGAAGTGTTTAATATTTGAATACTCTTTTGGTCATTTCCTACAAAGTCACCCCAGATAATTTTGCTGTGTTCCAATTAGGTACTAAGGTATCGTTGCCCCTGCTGATACATAGACTTTGTTCGTGCTCCCTGTTTCTGGAGTAGAATACGCCTCACCACACCCCCCAGCCCCCTGGCTCAACACGCAGATATTCCTGGAATAATCCCAGTTCACTGCTCTAAAAGGACATCCCTTCAGCCACTAATCAGTTTAGCACATAATTAAAAGAGCATTAGAAATCATCAGTCATCTTGCTTAGGGTAAGTAATAATTTATGCCAAGGGAGTTGGAAAGAATGCTGATTTCATTTATTTTATCTCCTCAGAGGGGAAGTGGACTGATAGAACCATGTGCGCGATGCTACATTTTAGACATACTCATAAGGTTAAATTCAAACAGCGGACATATTGGTGGTTTCTGAATATTCTTTAATCACTCTTTGTCCTCCGATTTGGGATAAAAACAGGTTTTACATAAATATAAATCCTCTCCCAATTCTTGCCCATTTGTGGTGATGATCTAGTGTTTAAATATTTTTATTTTCCTAAAGCAGCATCCTCTTCATTTTATTTTTTACATTAGTGAATAAATAGTATATGTATAGCAGGTATTTGAAGTTTAGATACATTTAGATTGAGTAAGTGCTGTTCACCCATATATTTTCCTTCCAAGAAATAACACTGCAGCCCCACTTAGGAGAAATGAGCTCTCCCAATACGTAATCATTTGTGCCAGAGCAAGGTGTGGGCTGAGAGATAGGATGCACATGCCTCAGGAACCTGGAAATGCCCAGGGGGGCAGTGTGCTGAGGGTTATTAATTTGCATTGAGTACACAGGGTGAGTAGGATGGACCTACTTTATTAAAACATCTTACTAAAGTGGATTCAAAATCGACCTACTTTAGCATTAAAATTAGCTTAATCCTACCTTGATAAAGAGTATATCAATCACGC
Source organism: Lyroderma lyra (assembly GCA_004026885.1). Classification (NCBI taxonomy): domain Eukaryota; kingdom Metazoa; phylum Chordata; class Mammalia; order Chiroptera; family Megadermatidae; genus Lyroderma; species Lyroderma lyra. Next base: position 81,592 of record PVJL010004297.1, read on the forward strand.
CTACAATGTGAGAAATATAAAGATATCAATTGTGCAACCCTTTTTTTTAAAAGAGCTAAACTAAAATGTTAAAACAAAGATTAAATATATTCTTTCATTCACTGAAATTGCGTTTAATGAGCAAGGAACTGTGCCATGGAATATTCAAAGATGTGGAAAGAGGAAATGATTGCAAGTCCAGGTTTCTCCACTGAGGGTCCTCAGACACTCAAATCTTTCACATCTTTCTTTATTTTTGCCTAAAATCTAAGTGTTTATATCTTAACAGGATGCATGCTTCAGAAGCCTTGGGCATGATGGAACACCATGTTAAAGCAGAAAAGGAAGCTCATTATTGAGAAGCCAAGGAATCATTTTGACATTGGGTTCAGTTTTATCCAAGAATGTGAAATGCCACTACAGTTCTCCATCTCTTGGCTTCACCTTGCACTGTGTTAGCTCCATTCTCAGGCACTACATGGTGACCCCTGGTCTGGCTCACATCCTCCTCACTGTTTGCAGTCCCAGCAGAAAGAGCACCTGCCTTCTTCACTAAGATCCAAATAATGCCTCCTTGCACCTCATTGCTCTGATATGATTATGTGCTACTCAGAGGACTAACCTCCATAGCCAGGAGAATCTGATACACATGGAAGAAATTATAGGTGACCACACTTCCTCTGAAGAGAGAGGGGCAGAGTTGGTTATGCAGAGGAAAAGCCAGGCTGCTGTTGTGAGAACAAGAGCGAATGGATGCTGGCTTGCCAAAATGAAAGCTTCAGACTAGATAATCACTATGATTTCTCTAGTGCTGCTCTTTGTTCCTTTGTTATGGGCTGGATTGTGTCCCCTTTCCCCTCACAACCTGATGAATCCATATGTTGAAGCCCTACCACCAGTGTCTCAGAATGTGACTGTATTTGCAGAAGGGTCTTTAAAGAGGAGATCACGGTTAAATGCGCCAATACGAGTGGGCCCTAATTTAATCTGACTGGTGTCTACAGAAAGAGGGCATTAGGTGACACAGAGAGACACCAGGAATGCATGCACAGAGGAACCATTTGAGGACACAGTGAGAAGGCAGTCATCTGCAAGCCAAGGAGAGAGACCTCAGAACAAACCAAATGTACCGACACATGGATCTTAAACTTCTAGCCTCCAAACTTTGAGAAAACAAATTTCTGTTGTTCAAACAAACCAGCCTGTGGTATTTTGTAATGGCAGCCCCAGCAAACTAATCAAACTAATGCACCTTCTGAATAAGACGTGACCTTTTTCTTCCCCCAAACCATACCATACCCGCCCTCACACACAAACACACACACACACACACACACACACACACAATCCACTTACAATGTACTTTTGTTTTGTTTTTGTTTCTGATGAATGCCTTGTGAGTGATACACCAGGCCAAGAGAAGGCACAGTTTCTATTTCCAGGTGCTCAGAGTTAGAGCTTGAGTTTAAGGAAAAGGTTAGGCTACGTATAACGATTAAAAGAATGATTCTCAGCCTTCTGGGGCTCAAGGCATACTTACTTGTAAGCACTAGAATATTCGGCAGCCCTCGTGAAATATCTGAACTGCATTCATAGACATCAGGCTACTTAGTTGGATCCCCCTTTAGCACTGAATTGCCATAGTGGACATGTGACCACTCTGCACCTGAATCTTCTCATTTGTAGAATTGCCCACCTTATAAATCCCACTAAAAAGCTGGCAACACTGGGCATTTGCTTTCCCAGCCTTCGTTGCAGCTTGGGTATGGGATGAGACCCAAGATCTGCTTCCCAGACACACCCACCTGGACTAAATCTGTCACTAGTGGTGCAAACAAGACAGAACTGGAGGGATGTCTCTGGAAGTGGTGGCAGTCGGAGAGTTGCCAGGGTAAACAATGGTGCAATGCTGACTGCACAGATGAGGGCTGGCTATCCGCTGGCTCCATGGTATAAGCTGCAGAACCTGGGTTCTGTCCTGACAGGATCAGCCCTCTGTGATTCCAGACACAAGTCCTGCCTGCTGCCCAGCCTCCTACCTCGGTGCCCAGCCTTCCAGATGATTGCATGAGCTGCCCCAAATCCTTTCAACAAATTCATTTTCTGCTCAAAATCAACCAGAGACTTTCTGTGATTGAACTAAAAACCTGAATGACAACAATGCTATTTGAATAAAGCTCATTATGCCTCTAGCTGTCTAAAGTTCTCACCTATTCCAGGAAACATCTGACTTTCCTTTGTTTCTACATATTTTCTTCTAACCCCAAAAAGACCTCACCCCACATAAGACCACATTAGCCACTTGGTTTGATATTGCTCTGCCATAAAGGAGTGTGTGTGTGTGTGTGTGTGTGTGTGTGTGTGTGTGTGTTATATATATATATAATCTTTGTTTTATATATATATATATATATATATATATATATATATATATAATCTTTGTTTTATATATATATATAAAATCTTACATCTTATGAAAATCTTCTCTTAAAGCAAAAAATGTATATATGTATAAAATATCTTCATTTAAAGCAAAAGTATTTTTAAATATATTTTTAAGACTTTAAAAATATATTGAAATATAAATATTGATTTTAGTTGCATACCTATGAACTGTGTGAGGTGCAGAAGTCTGAAGAAACATTGAGTTAGGGCATGGAGGATAGATCTACTTAATTTCTGGAGGAAAAGAAGATACAGCCTATAGCAATGGTTACCCACTGGGTTATCATTAGAATCTTCTGAGAGTTTCTGTTTTTAAATATAGATTTTAAATATAGATTCTAAATCCCATCTCAGAGAAACTCATTTTGTACATCTAGAGTATAGGCCAGGAAGATGAGGTTTTATAATGCTTCCTAAAGTCAAAAGAAACTGTACAGCAGGGGGCTCCCTGATGGAGTAGTGACTAGGCTTCGGCACTCTCACCGGCACAGCCTGGGCTCAATCCCTGCTCAGGGAACCAACCAAAAAGAGAGAGAGAGAGAGAGAGAGAGAGAGGGAGAGAGAGACTGTACAAATTAATCAAATAAGAATGGAGGTTCAAGTTACAAAGAGAAACAATAAAAGGACTAAAGTATAATAGAACTAAGAAAAGTTGGGAGAGTGAGAGCCATTACGATAGCTACTCGTAAATACCTCAACTTTCACAATGAGGAGTCAATAGATAATGACTAAAGATAATAAATCAGGAAATGGATTTACAGGCATCACCACTCAGAGTTACGACAGCAACCATCAGGAAAAATTAAAACTGAAACCTTTCAAGGTTCTAATTTTGTTAGCTGCCTCCATCCACAATCACCTCATGCCCATTATGCTGTTCTCTTTTCTGTAACTCTGCATACTTTCTATCTGATCATATATTTTCATTTGTTTTTGTCAAAGTTATAGTAAGCCTAATTAGGCCAGGATCTTGTCTGTCTTGTTCACTGTGTCCCCACAATTGGAACAGGGCCTGGTATGTAGTAGATGCTTAATAAATATTTCATGAGGGAAGGAAGGAAGGAAGGAAGGGAAGGGAAGGGAAGGGGGAAGGAAGGGAGGCATAAGTAAAGAAAGGTAGATAACCCTGGGGAATGGAAAAGGAATAAGAATTTAGGTGTTTTTTTACTATGAAAATTTATTTTCTAATAAAAAATTCAAATGTTCCCCTAGTAGTTTTCACGTGTAGCCAGGTTTAGGCATGAGACTTGGGCATGAAAGAAAATGCTACAGAATTTAGAATCAGCTATGACTAGGTGGGGAGGATTGCTGATTTTATTATTAATAGTAGGCTTTTTTGTTTTAATATTTTTCCGCTTTTTATTTTATTTTTGTACTAGGCTTTCCCGTAGTATAGCAGGTGATGTGAACAACCCTTGAAAGTCAGTGCCCAGCCTTTGCCTAGCATTTTACAGTTATTCAATCCTTTATTGAAAAAACTTCTCCAGAGTGTTTGCTTGAGTTGGATACCCACTTCAGATCCCTTTTAAAATCCAAACACTCCGCAGATGAGCAACACATACTATGTGATCGGTATCTTAACATGAACTTCTTGCATTGTTGAATTATGTTCTCACTCTGGTTTAATGCCAAAACACAGACAACGGAGATAAATCTCTCTGCAGGATCCCACCTATGGATGTATATTTACATGGTGAGTGACAAATTTGATCTTCTCTTTCATCATTTGCAATTACACACAGGCTAAAAATCATTACGGAACTTAAAACGCCTCCCCTTTTTCTCTTTCCAAAAGCTGGTTTTGATATCAAGGTAGTGAAGCTTTCTAAAGACTTTGCCTCATATCTGTATGAACCCAGTTTGGAGCCTGTGTCGTGTATTCAAGTGTGCCGATGATTCGGGACGTTAAAGGGAAGGGAAACTAACGAGTGCCGTGGCAGCTCCTGCTGAGTCCTCTCCCACGTCCCCTGCTCTGAAGCGTACTGACGGTGCGACTGCTCAGAGCCTGCGGTGGTGCACGCTCAGCATCACGTCCCTCCTGAAGGGAAGGCCAGGAAGCTCTTCTGTTCACGATACAAATTCAGGCCTCAGGGTTCAACGTGACCCAAGGCTCCAGAAGCACAAGGGTCGAATCTCAGGACTTAACCATACAAGTTGCCAGAAGTAACAAGGTCACAACCCTTTTAATTATCTGTTTCACCCATTTTCAAGTTTTCCTTCTAAAATACACTGCTTTTTCTCACTGTCCAGTGGCACCCCAAAGATACCACTGTCCACACTACGAGGATGGTTTTTCTTGTTAAACGTATCATAATTCTATACCCAAATAAGGTCTACCCACTTAAATGGTTATCTCGGGAAGCCAAACATTCAATCCACTTATGTGTCACGTCTGAGGAGCTTTTCCAAAGTCCTCTCACAGTTAGGAACTGAGCTGAGGGAAAGTCACAAAACTCACCACTGTCGTAACAAAAACGTTTTCAAGTTCCAAACCCTAGATGGCGGCCCGTTTACTTCAAGCAACATTCAAAAGACCATATTTAGTAAAAGGAATAATGTGAATATACCATGCAATTTACTGGGAAAAAAAACACAACATTTTCTATAGCTCTAGTACAAACATTCCTATCTGTTCTCTCTTTTTAAACTGTGAATGATGACTATGGACTTGAATAGCTATGAATAACTAAGGCAATCTAGTTTAATAATCTAATTTTACAAATGATGAAGATGAAAATCAGTAAATTAATATTGGACAACTACTCTGATGCTGAGCCGAAACCAAAATCCAGATTATGTAACATCCTACAGGGCATTTTCTGTATAGACTATAAAGGTTCTCAAAAGAAAATGCCCAGGTTATCATAAGCATTGTTTTCCCCACTTATCACCCAGTCCACATTGGAGATGTGCAAAAATGTATCCACTAATTCACAAGTATTTTCAGACTTCTTTCTTCCCAAAAATAAGTATGTCAGTTTTTCTTATAAACCACCTAGAAGTCACAGGTGACATTTTATTAGCAAGGGACAAAGAAATATTGATAGAATTTAGGGAAATGCACATTGCAAAGCTAACCACAATCAGAAAATTATTATCTATTTTATCTGCTTTGGTGACATTCTTCCAAATGTAATAAACTAAGGTTCAGATTCTTAAAATAGGCAATAAAAATGACACTTACAAAAATGACTAAGGATAGGTAAAGTGCCATTAATTAAGCTATAATCCCTTTGAAATCAGTCATTACCAGCAGTTTTTTGCTATGGGCCATTAACACTCTAACTAGCAAGTCATTAATAGTGGTAATAACCAATTCTGAGGAGATTATTGCTCGAATAAACTATATATAATGATTTTTAAGCTTTGTAAAAATTTTCACACTTTTATGTTAACCTTTGAATAATAGGTAAGTATGGGCAGAATTAGCTAAGAATATTTCTGGCTCATTTATTAAAACATAAATATGTATATCTCTCCGTCTGTCTATCCCTATATATTTGTCTAGCATGCCCTTCACCTGTAAGGATGGTACTCCTGACACACCAGTATGTAGAGGGTTTTGCTATCCTCTTTTCATACAACATAAAGACATGTGGTGATTGGCAGCTGCCCTCACTCAGTTAGAGCTCAGCATTCCCATTGACGTCATCTGTTAAAGTCCAAGCACACTTGTTCACTCTTTTGTCTAATGTCATCTAAGTCATTTTGCTGATTTTTTTTCTTATGTCATAAATGTAACACTGTGTTTATTCAGTAATGTAGACAACCCTAACACAGAAACAATCCAAATGTTGGGGAGAGAGTAGGTGAAAGGGTGCCTGACTCTTTGCTCTGTAATGGTAGCCCAGAGGCAACACCTTGGCCTTGGCTCCCTCCTGTTTCCCCAGGCCACTAGGCTCTAGCAGGGGTTTTGGTGACAGCTTTCACCACAGTCACGTGATCACCATAACTTATTCTTATTTTACATTCACTCTGGGGGGAGAGGTGTTGGACTTACCTCTCTGATATATTTGATTAACATCACAACTTTACTCTTCAATAATTTTATAAGTTAAAAAGCAATATGGGGTAAACTTACACCCCCTGGTAAAACAAGGAAACAAATAAGGAAAAATCATGAGGTATATGAAAGGATTCTGCAAAGAAAAAAAGAATGTAAGTGGGAAAAACACAACCAACCTTCTTTGAAAGAATTACAAAATCTTCACTCAGAAGTAGTATTAAGGCATAAGAATATTTTAGTAAGTGTAAGATTAATGTTGTTTATAATATTCAAGATGATATTGCCTCTGTGAAATTGGTATAATAAATAAGAACAATCCAAGATGAAGACTACCCATTTAAAGCCACAATAAAATAATTAAAAAGTAAATTCAACACTAGAGAAATTTAACAAATGAATTAGAAGATAAATTTGAAAGGTTTCTTAGATGAAAGGATAAACATGGTAAGACTAATCAATAAGGCTACATAAAACTGAAAATTTTCATACATAACCTACTTTCATAGATTACATTTTTTAAAAACCATGGAAAACTTTACCGAAGATACCCTGACAAAGGACTAATAATAGACTTAATTTTAAGGAACTCAGAGGAAACAATTATAAAACACTGACTCCTATAGCTTAGTATACAGCAAACAATTCAGAAATGTGACAAACATATAAAATAATAGATATCTTTATTACTAATCAGATATACAAATTAAGTTAAAATAAATATTTTCGCTATCAAATTAGAAAAAAATACAAAGACTTTAATACAACTAGCAAAAATGCAGAGTCAGCAATGGTCAAAAAAGAGCCCTGCTAACGACATAAAAGAACTCAACCTACTTTACCTTTGCTCAAAAAGCAATTTGGCAACTTAGGAATACATGGATATATTAATATTTTGAAATCAAAATCTAAAATCTCTGTGAGATTGGTACAATGGGACTGACAGTCGGCCCACTGAGAGATGGAGCCTATGATCCGTCCTGTTGACAGCTATACCCAATAAGTACAGAAGGAGCACTGCATTATGACTTCCATAGATACGCCATAGAAAGGGTACAACTTCCACCTGATGTTCTCTCATTCTTGTGATGCTCACCTTGGGAACCCAGCCACCACGCTGTGTGAAAGCCGAGTAACCACATGAAGCCACGTGACAGCTACAGCCTCAGCTGTTTTTCTCTCCCCAGCAGACAACCAGCCTCAACTGCCAGACAAGATGAAGCCAAGTGGGGCAGAGATGGCATTTCCCACTGAAGCCCCCCCAAGCTGCAGATTCATCAGCAAAGTAGTATTTTCCTCCCATGTCTACAACTTTAAACTGTGTTGGTTGAGAATTCTCTGTCCTCAAAAAGGAATGCTTCCAACAGGGAATACAACAATGGTCCCAGCGAACTGAAAGTTAGCACTACCACTTAGCCATTCCGGCTTCTCCATGCTGCTGAATCAATAGGCAAAAGGGGGGCGACGGTACTGGCCTGGTGATTCATCTTTATTGACAAGGGGAAATTGGGTGACTGCTGGGCATTGTGAACAGGAAGGCTTGTGTCTGGAATTCAGAGGATTCTCTGGGACACCTCTTAGTACTTCCGGAGTTGGGTTTAGGATTATGGTTACTGGACATTTACAGACTTGCCAAATATCATGCCAAATCTCTTGCTCCAAAGCAGAGACCATAAAGACCACCTCAGTCACCAGTTTCATACACATAGCCAGGAGCACAAAGAGCCCAGGATAACCCAGATCACTAGGCCCTAAAAGAGTGATCCCCTCAAACTTAGGAGAAGATCCCCTGTCTCCCACTTCTTCTAAGGCGAGGTGGCTAGATTGGATGGGAAGAGGAGAGGAACACAGAGAGCTTGTCACCTGCCACTATACATTTGTGCATTGCATCAGTTCTAACTAGTGACATTTTTACCCTCCCCAATCGTAATACCTCTATGTGATTTACAAATTTTATATGCCATTATGCTCACATAAGTAGAATTTTCCTTCTATTTATGAAGATGGTCAAATATTACAAATACGGTTTCTTAATAGGATTTCATTACTGAAGAGAAGAAACTTCTGGGTTTCTTGCAAGTCTTCTTCCATTTTAACTCAGAAAAAAAGAAAGACTAGATTCCCTGATATGCCTGAGTACATCATTTTTAAAAATCAGTTGTTATATTCGTCTATTAAAAACAATAATGAAATCTTATCTTTTGAGCTACAAGAATTTTGAGAAGTCAGTCAAAGCCATAGTTCAATATGATCTCATATGTAACTATCATCACTTAGAAGTTCAAAGACAATATCATATTAAAAATCAAAGCTCGTGTACATTTATCTTTACTTAAAAGTCACCCAATATTAAACTGAAATGTTTCACTTTTTGAAATTCCCTTTAATGAAGATATTTGTACATCTTCTCATCTATATTAGACCCCAATGATTACACCCCAATGATATTAAAATCCCAATCTGTCAAAAATCACCAGAAAAAAATCTTCAATGTACATTTGGCAACCTTTCTAATATTGAGTTGATAATGTGAAGAATTATTTATAGCTAGGATGCTGCATTTTCCACTTGGAAAATGAGCTTGAAATTAGTAGCCCATTTGCTGACATGAATTGGGTGACTGAATCTTAAGAAAAGTTAGAACCTTCAACCTGGAGTAATTGTTGAATATGTTCAAAACTGGGAGGTTCAATCCAGTGTCAGAACAACTACAGAAACACAAAGGAAAAGCTGACAAAAATCCATAGAAAGTGAGATGTTTGAGAGAAGGCAGGAAGAAAAGGAAATATTTAGCTGAATAAATGAATTTTCTTTGTCTGAATTTGTCCAATTTTTTTTCATGCACATTGAAAACTGATCATTCCTCTTAAGCTACAATCTCCAGCCAAAAAATAACCAAAATACATAAGCAGTATTTAAACAAAATGCTACATAATCCAATTTTTCATCTTCCTTCACTTCATGGTTCTCCTCTTGACCAGAGCTCTCTTCACATTTTTTTGCCCATTTACCCTTCAAAGGAATTTTGAAAAATGATGTAACCCTTCACCTATTTATTTAGTTGAAATTTAATATTTCGGTAAGTTTTTATGGTTCCAAAGGATCTAATTTCCAATGTTGAAAATATTAGCATTTTTAGATGTAATTGTCACACCACTCTTTTAAACATCCAATGGATTCTAAGTTTTATGCTTTGCTTTCGTCATATTTTAACATCTCTGAAATTGAGATGAGCCTCTTTATAGCTCTGGATAGATGGCTGGCATGCCTGTTGGTCAATAACTTGGAAGAAACTTTTAGAGAAAATAGCATTTAATAAACACTGTAGTACAAATCTTTTCAGTAAGGGGGAATAGGGTATGGGAAAACCCAAAACATTAACAATTGAACCAAAAAGTGCATTCAAGCACTGAGAATCTAATGTTAAGAAGTTTTAGTAATAACTAATTTGTTCTGCTCATATTTTCATATATATATACACAAGTATAATTGATGGTAAAGATCCAAATAAGCTTAAAAGATCTCTTTCAATAACTATAGAATAAAATTTCTCAGTGATAAAAAAAGCATTATATCAGGTTAAGTTACAGAATTTTCTCTGGCTTAAAAGTGAGTGCTTCTAACAATTGTTGGTACCTTAGATTTAATAAAATATGAGACTGTAATGATTTAATACCCCAGACACCCAATGTTTAAAATGATGTAAATAAACTCTTCCTTTTATTGTGGTAAAATATGAGGTTAGGCAAAGAATTTCTTGAACTCATCCTAGAAAAAGTGCTACATACCTCACTGCTGAGTATCACTATGGTCACCTTCAAAGTATTTCCGTTGGGAAGCTATGCACTGACTGGACAGCACCCAGTCCACCCTTCAAAGCAATCTTGGAACTCTTTTTCTGGAATGGCCATCAGAGCTTTAATGGTCTCCAAAATCTGACAATTAAGTTCACGAACTTGCCACCTTGCTCTTCCATTGGCAGCGCTGTACGAATGACTTGGTAACGTGTCTTACCGAGTTGTTTGTACAGTGCTGTCAACATAAGCACACGGTGGCAGGTTTGTGAACCTAACTGCAGATTTGGGGGATGATGAGCACTCTCGTGGCCATTCTAGAAAAAGAGTCCCAAAATTGCTTTGAAGGATGGACTAGGTCAAAGGCGACCATAGTGATATTTAGCAATGAAGTATGTAGCACTTTTTCCAGGATGAGTTCAAGAAACTAATGGTCCGCTCTTGTATACAGAATATGAAATTTACCATTTAAGACCATTTTAAATGTACAATTCAGACATTAAGGACATTCACATTGTGGTAGAACCATCAACACTATCCATCTCCAGAATATTTTCATCATCTTGAACTAAAACTTCCTACCCATTAAACAGTAATTCCCCATTTCCCCTCTCCCTAAATTCTGGTAACGACTATTCTACTTTTTGTCTTTATAAATTTGACTATTCCAGGGACCTCATTTAAGTGGAGTCACACAATACATGTCCTTTTGTATCTGGCTTATTTCACTTTTGGGGCCAAGTATACACATACCCAATGGGCGTGTGCACGCACGCGCACACACACACACACAAACACACACACGTGTGCACAAACATATGCAAAATTAAAAGAAAAATTTTATTTCCAGAGACAGTACAGCTGAAATGCACATTAAAAACAGTGCATCCATTAAGAGAAGGATCAGCAACATATAATTGAAAACCCAAAGTGGCTTTCACAAGGGAGAGGTTTATTTCTATGGCAAAAAAGTCTGGAGGCATGTCTGACTTTGTTTCTGGACTCTCTATTCTGTTCTGTTTATTAGATAGCCTGTTTGTCTACAGCCTGTTGTTTTCACTACATTCTTGTTTATAAAAATGAATCAACATGCCACAACTTGGATGGACCTTGCAAACACAGTGTTGTGTAAGGAACAAGCTGGACATAAAATAGAATGCTGTATAATTGCATTTATATAAGGTATAAGAAAAACTACCCTGTGCATTTAGAAGTTGAGAGAGAGTTGCTTGTAGCAGGGATAGTGATTGTAAAAGGGCATGAAGGAAGTTCAGGAGACTGGTTACATCTGGGCACTGGTTACATCAGGGTTACGTCTAGGCACTGGTTACGTCTGGGCACTGGTTACATGTGGGCACTGGTTACGTCTGGGCACTGGTTACGTCTGGGCACTGGTTACGTCTGGGCACTGGTTACATGTGGGTACTGGTTACGTCTGGGCACTGGTTACAGGGGTGTGTTCAGTTCGTGAAAGTTATCAATCTGTGCATGTAAAATATGTACACTTTTCAGTATGTGTATTACACATCCATGAAGAGGTTTTTTGTTTTTTTAAGATCAAGTTCTGGACTAAGACTGCCTACGTTCACACTGGCTGTATTGATTTTGAGCAAATTACTTCATCTTAGAATTTCATGCTGGTAAAATGAGAATAAAAGTAGTATCTACTTCACAGAACTCTATAGAAGATTAAAACCGCACCATTATGCAATAAACAGGATCCCCAAAAATTCAACCGGGTATAAACACATCATGTTGAAAGGTTAATCGAATGACAGGGCAAGCCTGTGCGACTCGCCAGCTGAGAGCTCTGGGAATCCAGCTACACAATCCAAATTCATTTTAATACTGGGTGTAGATTGTCATCACTTGATGGCAAATGTCAGCTCTGGTTTGAATATTAATAGAGGTAATTTTAGATTCTACATATAGCCAGGATTTCCAAGACAAAGAGTTAATTGGTGCCCATTTTGTCATGACAGGAAACTGGGTTGGAAGAGTCTAGGGTCTCTACTTTCCTGCTTCCTAAGCCAAGATCATTTTCTATTTCCAAATTCAGCATGACACTCTCTCCCATTTTCCCTCTCTCTTTCAAGAAACTTCAGGCGACTCTTGTCTGGAAAAAAAAAAAAAATGCAGGCCAGGCAGAGGACAAGAGAGAAACATCAACACCCTAATACCAGAATTTGCAGTTTCGATGGTGGGAAGTTATTAAAGCCATAAATCACATGAATAACAAGTATTTACTTAATAAATGTTAGTTATTTTCCCCCTCCTGCCCATTGACCCAACCACTCTGCAAGACTTCTGAACCTCCTCAAGATTTTCCCCAGCTGTTTCCTGTAGTCCTCAGAGTACACGTGAGACTTTCTACCACTGGATCCCATCGTCTCCTAAAGCATAGGACTAATAAACGCAGAAATTATTTAAGTCCTGAAGCACCACGTTTTTTTAGGAGTCCTCAAAATACTGCAGCCAGCCTGTCTTCCATGCCAGAGAAAGGAGAATGCCTTGCTTTCCTTTTTGGATTTGAGAAGGAACCAAGGGAAGCCTGCCATGCATGACAATATCTCACAGTGGTTTGGGGGGAAGCAACTCTGAAGTCTTGAAGTATTAGGGGGATTTTTTTGTTTTAATATCATTCCTTCTTTTTTATGTGTAGAACTGGTCTATAGTACAATAAGCCATGCAGACTAGACCACCACACTGTAAGAGGTCCTCTGATCCTTCTCTCAAATGACTGACATTTTATTATTGGGTCCAGCCAGATTGTTTCTTTCCGTAGGATAATCTCAGTCCCTGTTGCAAACACAGTCCTGGCAAGCTTGTCACTCCAGTCAATCACACACCCCTAGATGTGTCTGATTCCCAACAATGAATACACTTGTACTCAAGAAGGAACTTTCCCCAAACCATTTCATGAAGTACTGTTGGCTTTATAAAACTCAGAGCATAACGAGCACTCCATATATCTCTCAAGATGGATTCCTGAACCAAATAGATCCAATGGGAAAGTGGAGTGATGACTCTGGAGCCCAGAATAGGCTGCAGCACTCACCAACCTTAGTACGATGGCCATGAGTCTTTTTTGTACAAGGCCACACCTTCCTGATTGACACAGGGTGTAGCCAGAGTCCACACAATTTCCGGGGCCTCCACTGCCACTTTACCTTTTCTCTCCCACTCAAGAAAACATGTTAGGGTGTAAGAAAGTATAAGTGATGTTTCGTTATAGACTTAACAGTGCTCTAATCTACTAAAGCAGCAAAACCTCTACAAGTCTTAGTTCCTCATTATTAACAAAACATTACTTGCAATGCCCTCCACCACCAATGGTTTTGATCGCCGTGTTACATTCCTACGACAGGAAGACCCACTACCTGCATAAGATCCAATTCATCAAGATTCTTTAGCTTACAAAAGACAAAACCCCAAATCAATCTAACATGGGGGGAGAAAAGGGAGTTTGTTGAACGTATATGGGAGAATCTCACATGAATGCAGGAAGGGCAGCGTAAAGGTGAACCTCAGAGATAAGTTGAATGCTGCCTGGTCTCTTCTTGTCTTTGTCTTTCATAGCTGCTTGCTTCTCTCCTAAGACCAGTTTCCTTCACATTGTAGAGAATGGAGGTACCCAAGCTCCTGTGGTTCTCACAGCAAGGCAGGGGTCTCTCCCCTTGATTACCACATGAAAAACTATGGAAGGACAATAATTGACAGCATTTCTGTCAGGTGCCTATTTCCAAACCTATGAGCGAGGACCATTGGCCTGGGCTCAATATTCAGACACCTTTGCAAACCAAGGCCATTGGAGAGAAGGGAAAACTATTTATATCGGTTACAAAGATATATTTCTGTCTGGATACAGCATAGTTTCTATTCTGATTATAGCATTTACTGAATGTAGGGGGTAAAGTAAGAGAATAAATCACAAAAGAAGCCCAAATCAGAGCCTAAGAAGTAAGGACCAATAAGTGGTTTTCTCAATTCAAAGAGCCAGACGTTAGGCTTAAATCAGAGTTGGATTGAATATCACAGCAGTCTGAAAGTGAGTGAAAGGAAGTTGTTTGTGACAGTCTGATGACTCCCCATGATAAGGCACTGATCCCCATCTTTAATAATAACCAATAATAAGCACACTGCATGACTCTCCTCTACCTCTAATATTATGGGTAAAACTGTGCAGGCCGAATCAAATGCAATTACTGCTTTAGTCAGAATGGATGAAAACCCACAGCTCCTACACATTAAAAAGATTCAGTGGGTGAAAGACCTAAAGAAGGAAGACGCAATAATGTTTTTATGATTATTACTTTCATTGTTAGTATTTTGGTTTGGGTTATTATAATTATTATTATGATAATTACTTTTTTATTGATACTTCTCCTTACGTTTATCTTGAGATGAGAACAATAGCTGCCCAGCTCTCCTTGTAAAAGTGCCAAGGGAGTACTTGGAAGTAATGATGAAAAAGTCTGTTTCTTTTATATTAGTCCTGCTATAAAAGGGGTAGTTATTCTTTGTATAAAGGTAGCTGATGTCGCATAAAACAAAGTCACGTTTTTTTTCGAAGCTGTTCACTCAAATCTGGAAGTAACTTCTTCTCTCTTTTGAAATAGCATACTTGAGTGATTATCAATCAGATCTTCTGGACTTCCCTTCCTCATATAATACGCAGAGTTAATAAAAAGGCAAGGCCCCAGTTTTTATGCCTGGGTCTCATTTTCTCATGTTCCAGTGCTCTGTTGATTCCGTTGATTAAAGAGCTCACAGAGCAGGGTTTTGTGTGATCGGTGTTTTTCAGGAGGAGAACAGGAATTAATTGATCTTTTGTCCCTGAATAACACTGTTTGATGGAAATTTAATAGGATCTGGTAGATTTCAATATTACCAGGAAGCCATAGAGAACTTGACATTTCAATTTGTTTCTGAATCATTCATATAGGAGAAAAGCCAGGAGTATACATACGTTAATAAGCTTTCTGACAGAGCAATGAGGAGGAGAGAAGGAAAGAAAGAACTACATGGATCATTCATCCATAAAAGACTCAGCAAGAAATGATTTGGAGCTGTATATAGAGATTTCTTTTCAGCCATGTTTACGAGCTAGGAATAAATAAGTGTGTTACTCTGGGGGATTATTCTACTGAGAACCTAAGTTTAAGCTAAGGGAGATGTGCAAGATTTTAGCAAACTTAGGGAAGTTCCTTCATCTCCCCTTCACCCAAGCTATGGCGTTAGTTAGCCCCCTTCATGGGGCCAGGACAGCCGATAAGGCTAGTGCCGGGCTTCCCCGTCCTAGCCTGCTGCACGCTCCTGATTAACTCATGCCCACCTTCTGGAGCACTTTTCTCCTCCTCAAGTCTCAAGGCCACCTCAATGCCAAGCCCCTCTAGCACAGCAAGAAGCAACCTAAGGATCCATTCTCTTCAAGGCAGTAGTGACTGACTGAGTTACATTTGCACTCTAAATGGGGGAGCATAATGCTTAATAATCAAGGATGACCTAGTGATGGATTTTCCTGCATCATGTATCCCCTTACCTGACAAGTCCTACCACAGAGCACACTGCCTCCCACAATCCTGAGGGCCATAGAAGGCTCTCTTTAGCAAACTGTAGCTTCTAATCTGAATTTAAAAACTAGTTTTCCTAATTTACCGTACAAAGCACTCAGATAAGACCTCCTTAACTAATCTTTTTTTTTTTTTTTTTTTTTTTTTGCTTTTTGGTATGTGGGTAGCTCCCTGACCGGGAATCGAACTCAGGCCGCAGCGCTGACAGCGCCAGCGCCAAAGCCTTAAGCCACTACACCATCAGGGAGCTCCCCTTAACTAATCTTGATAACTGACTTTTTAGAAAAATTTCCTTTTAGGTTCTCATTAAAGGGTGAGGGTTAATAAAATTCATTTAAGAGATCTGGTCAAGATGGCAAAGTATGTAAACGTTCCTATCACGACCATTTCAAAGTTGTAACTAAACTACACAACAGTTATCATTGAGAATTGTCTGAAGTCTAGCTGAAAGGAAGCCCTACAATTAAGGACACACAGAAGAAGCTACCTAGAGACTGGTAGGAGGAGCAGAGATACTAAATGGGCTGGTCCCACACTCGCATGTGACAGTTAAAAATAGGAAGGGATATCTTGGCTATAGAAGACCCCTACAAAAGAGTGAGGGGTCCCAGTGCTACACCAGGCTCCCCAGTCCAGGATTCCAGTTTTCACTTCTGGTGGTGAAAAACAGCAGGGAGTGTGACTGAGTGAAACAAGAGTGGCTGTAGTCCCACTCCTCTTAATGGGTCCGTGCACAGACTTACTCCGTGACGAACTCATTCACTCTGAGCTTCAGTGCTCAAGCAGCAGCTCAAAAGGTGTCAGGGACATATGAGGAGGAACTGAGTCATCTGGCTTCAAGAAGAGGGCTGGAGAGGCAGCTTTCTCCCAGACGGAGGAGCTGGCAAAAGCCATTGTTTCTTTGTCGAGCCCTCCCCAAACCTGGCACGCAGACACAGGCAGCCACCATATCTGAGTCTCCGTCAGCCTGGCTAGCACCATTTGTTGGCCCTAATTCCCTGAGATCCTGCCCCACCCAACTTCTGTGCCCACCCAAGCCACTTTGGGTGGTTTTTCCATATAAACTACCTATCTTGTCTCATGCTGCAGACTTCCCTAAAATTTCTCAAATGTTCACAAAACCCAAACAAGCAGCATCCGAGTTCAGAGTGTTTCATACCTCTCACTGAGCAGCCCCAGGCCCAGCACTAGTGATAGCTGGTCTCAGTTCATGGCTTGGCTTCTCCAGACACCTCTAAGCCCAGCACGAGCACTGGAAATCTGTGAGTTGCTTTGTGGCTCATTCCAGGTGCCCCTGGGCAGGACACCTGCTGCAGTTGAACACGACCCGTGGTGGAGTCACTTCCAGGAGGCCTGGGGACGGGGGCTGGCCCATTCAATGCCCAGCTTCAGACTCACCCAGAACATCACTGAGCCACCTCTAAGGATGACATACCCAAAGAGCACACTTTGCGGGCACCAGAGCCCTGATAAAGTGAATCTTGCTCCATAGGGTCAGTCCCTGCACTATAACTCCTCCACTAAAGTCACGGCCAGTCCTCACAACTAACCAACCCAAAGGATCAATCCCTGCAATTGACTTCCAAGGAGCAACCAAGTCTCGACTGTAACTGGAGGGTATACACAACCCACACAAGGAACATACTTGGAGCACCTGACTTGAGTGACCAGGGAAACTGTGCCACTGAGCCCCACAGCACACCTGCTGCATACGGCCACTCTACAAAGACTGGGAGACATAGCAGCCCTACCTAATATTAGAAACAAACACAGGAAGGCAGCCAAAATGGGGAGAAAAAGAAATATGTGTCAAGACAAAAGAACAGAACAAAGCTCAAGAAAAAGAGCTAAACAAAATGGAGACAAGCAATCTACCAAACAGAATTCAAAAGGACACTTAGTGATCTCTGGGAGAATTTCAGCAAAGAGACAGAAAACATAAAAATCAAGATAGAAAACATAAAAAAGAACCAGTCAGAAATAAACAATACAATAAATGAAATGAAGACTACATTATAAAAAAATCAATAGTAGGTTAGATGAAATAGAGGATTGAATCAGTGATTCGGAAGATAAAATAGCAGAAAATACCCAAGAATCTATACCCAAGATTACCCAGCAAAGCTATCATTTAGAATCAAAGGACAGAGAAAGAACTTCTCAGACAAGAAAAAGCTAAAGGATTTCATCACCACCAAATCAGAATTACAAGAGTTCTTAGAGGGACTTCTTTAAGAACAGCAACCAAAAAGAAATATTTAAAAAATATGAATAATACAATGGCAATAACTACATATCTATCAACAATTACTTTCAATGTAAATGGATTAAATACTCCAATCAAAAGGCAGGGTGCCTAAATGGATAAGAAAACAAGACCTTACATATGCTGCCTATAAGAGACTCACTTCAGGTCAAAAGATATGGAGAGTGAAAGTAAGGGAGTGACAAGACATTTCATGAAAATAGAAATGAAAATTTTTAAAAAGCTAACATAGCAATACTTACACCTGACAAAATAAACTTTAAAACAAAAACTGTAACAAGAGATAAAGAAGGACTCAGTAGTCCTACTTCAGGGTATTCAACCAAAGAAGCCCAAAATGCTATTCTAAGGGGACATGCGCATCTACATATTCATTGTCGCATTGCTTACAATAGCCAAGATGTGGGGGCACCCTGGGTGTTCATCGATGGATAAATGGATAAAGAAGAGGTGGTACAAATACACAAAAGAAATGTTGCTCAGCCATGGAAGGGAGTAGGTCCCAGCTATCTGCTTGAGCATTGATGGACTGGGAGAGTATTGGGCTGAATGATGTATGTCGAACAGAGGACAGATGCAATGTGATTTCCTTTGTATTGGACTCTAAAGAATAAAATAAACAAACAAAACTGAAACAAACTCACAGATACAGAGAACATTTTGATGGTTGCCAGATGGGAGGGGCATTTGGGATGGGTGAAAAAGGGGAGAGGATTAAAAAGTACAGATTGGCTGTCATAAGGTCATCATGAGGATGGGGGTATTGCATAAGAAATATAGACAATAATATTGTAATAACTATGTGTACTTTCAGATGGGTACTAGATTTGCAGGGCTGATAGATGAGAGGAGATTCGGGGGCAGGATGAAAGAAGTGAAGACACTAAAAAGTACAAATTGGTAGTTACAAAATTGTCAAGGGTTTATAAAGTAAAGCATAGGGAATATATTCAATAATATTGTGATAGCATGGTAGGGTGTCAGATGGTTGCTGGGCTTATCATGAGGATCACTGCTTTAGGTATATAAATGTTGAATAATATAATAATGTAGGTTAGGTGTATTTTAATAAAAAATCTTTTTAAAAAGAAAAGTTCATTCAAGTGAGTATGTTTATTAAAAAATTAATGTGCACACAACTTTTCAAGAAAAACATATCTTGCATAAAGAAAGGTTTGTCAAACATACATGCAATCATCTGCACACATTATACTAAAAAAAATGAAAAATGGACAATTAGACCACATGCATTTAAGATGGCTCTATCATGGAAACTAATAAATTGTTGATGCCATCTCTGGCCTTATGAGGTCTTTACACCTGGGGCAGCCCTTGTGGACTGTAATTAATCATCATACATCATCAAGCTTCACTTGCTACCTAACAGATGAGCCCTCCACAACCCTAATGGTTTCACTACTTTTGTTCATCTGTGGACATTTTCCTTCAGAGTCCTGTACAATTGAGTGAGTCTGTATCTCAAATAACTTTTCCTTTAGTTTTGCCCTTTTGCTTGAATTAATATTAGCCAGGTGTAGTAAGATGAATAATGCCCACCCACCATTCCAGGTGTGCACATCCTAATCCCCAGGTTCTATGACTGTTTCTTTATATGGCAAAACAATTTTGCAGATGTGAGTAAATTAAAAACCTCAAGGTGGAGACAGTATCCTGAATTATCCAGGTGATCCTAATGATGTAAAACCATAGTGCAAGAGTTGTCATGAAACAGCCTGTAACTATAAAGTTGTAACTATTTTAATTAATATTTGAGGAAGGGAAAAATGAGAAGGAGGGGGAGAAAGGGAGGAAAGGAAGCCAGGAAAGACCTGCAAGGTGAGTGGGTTTCTCAGTGAAGTACCTGAAGGTGTATCTAGGTTTGGCCTTTAGTGGTGCATGTTCAGGCCCTCACCTTACCCAAGGCTCATCAGGTTCTGGAAGATCATCAAGTCTGGAAGTTGTATTTGGAGAATCCTAAATTTCATGCAGAGGTCATGCATCTGAGTCTTTACATTTGACTTGATATTGCTACAAGGGCTACAAGCTGAAAAAATGTGATCACAAAGAAACCAACATCAGGACCCTATCTGCTTCAGAACTCAGATGCCAATCATAAAGTTACTAGGCTTAGGGAGTATGATTAAAGCCAAGGTCCAGGCTGGAAAATAAAGCAATGATGACAAAATACTTACAAATGATAGTCACATAGATGTAATAATGAAGAATGGGAGTGTAGGAAAGGATAACACCAAGTTCCATGCCCAGAAGTAGACAGTGTGGCAGAAAAACAATTGAGTGTGTGCAGCTGTGGGATGGTTCTAGAACAGGGCATCACAAAAGTGAGGAAGAAGAAAATAGAGGGCACCAGTGGAGTCAAGGACTCAGGCATAAAGACCCTCATGTGTGAAGCAGTGAAGTATAAGGATCTTGCAAGTTTTCTGGTGAGTTGGTTGGGTTTTAGTTGCCCGTGGCCATACCATAGGACTAGCTATTTTGGCCAAACGTAATCCAAGTCATAATAGTAGCTAACTTTTATTAAGAATTTACTATGTACTAAACATTATTCTAAAGACTACTATCTTATTCAATCTCCCCAACAAACCTATAAGGTATAAGCTATTATTGTCTCCATTCTATAGGTCAGTACCGTATTTTGCCATGTATAATGCACTCCCCATGTATAATGTGCACCCAGGCTTTTGGCCCAAACTTTCAGGGGGAAAAAATCTTTCATTTTAATTTTTTAATTTAAATTTTCATTTATTTATATTTAAGTACTTGGTTTTTCATGTTATCAAGGGATTTTAGCATTTTTTTAACATATTATGGTATAAGAAATTTTATGTAACTAATAATTACAAAACACAAAAACAGATACAAGGTACAAGAAATTTTATGTATAAAATTTTGTATATAAAAAAAAAGATTGTCATATTCCAGGGTATTATTTTGCATACAGATATCGCTATTGATTTCTAGAGTTACACTTTCAACTCATAAGCATAAATAAAATAATTAAAAGCATTTATATAGGTATAGAATTAGTACTACCCATGTATAATGTACATCCTTTTTCCCTCACAAATTTGGGCAAAAAAAATGTGCATTCTACATGGCAAAATATGGTAAATTGAAGCATAGAGAGACTAGACAACCAGCCCAAAATTAAAGTGGTGGGTCTCGAGTCAATTTTCTTTTCCTGAGTTATCAACATCATTATATTAATCCTCATATTATTTCCAGACCATGACAGGTCATTACTATTATCAGTACAAGTGGTCTGGCCCATCTTCAAATCATATTCAGAATCTGACCCTTTTTTTTTAATCACTTCCACTGTTACTACCCTAGCCCAAGCCAACAGTTTGTCTCACCTAGATTATTAGGATAGCCTCCTAACTAGTCTTCCTGCTTTCACACTTGTTCCTGTGTAGTCTATTTCCAACACAGCAACCATAGTGATGCTTTTGAAGTATGCCATACTTCACAAAAGAATATATCCAAGTGATCAGTATGTGTATGAAGTAGGAATGCTCAATATCATTGCTCATCAGATGACTGCAAACTTAAACCACATTGCAATATTCCTGTATAACCACCACAATATGTAAAATGAAAAAGCAGACAAAAGTCTAGTACTAGTAAGCATATGGAACAGCTGAGACTCTCATATACTGGTGGGTACAATCACATTGAGAAACTATCTGCTAAAGGTAAACATACCATATGACTCAACAATCCCACTCCTAGGCATATATCTAACAGAAATGGAAAGAAATGTTCACCTAAAAGCTTACACAAGAACATTCTAGCAGAGCTATTTATAATAGCAAAACCCTCAAGTTCATCTACAGTAGAACAAATAAATAAGCCCCATAGGATTTGATTGTGTAGTATAGTCACATAATCAAGTACCACACAGCTGTGTGAATAAACAAACTACAGCGACATTCTTGAATAAAAGAAGTCAGACACAAAATAAGACATACTACTTGATTCCACAAATAATTTTGTATGTTAGAAGTCAGAGTAGAGGTTCCCTTTATGGAAGGGTAAAGGTCAGAGGAGTTTCTGGGGTGCCAGTAATATTCTGTCTCCTGAGCTGGCTGCTATAATAGTCACATACTTCAAGTTTTCACTTTAACTAAACTTATTGAACTGCACACTTAGGAACATTGCATATACAACATAATTTATATTTAATATATGATATGTAATGTTATTCAGTTAAAAGTTTGCAAAAAATGTTATATCATCCAATTTCTCTGTTCAACCCCCACCCCCATGTCTTCCCATCAAACTCAAGAGTAAAAGCCAAAGTCCCTACTGTGCTTCCATGCCTTGCTTGATCATCATCAACTATGTCTGATCTGACCTCCTCTGACTTTTCTTTCTGTTCACTCCACGCCACCTATACATGTGTACATGTGCCCATGCTGTTGCTGCCTCAGGGGCACTTCCTGTTCTACTATTCTTCCCCAGATATCTGCACGGTTTGCTCCCTCTTCTCCTTTAGGTCTTTGGGCAAATGTTATATTTACAGTGAAAAATATCTGATCACTTCATCTAAAATGACAAGCCCTCCCTCTTAGGATTTCCTTCTTCTTTTTCTGATTTATTTTTCTTCATAGAATTTATTACCTTTTAATTTGCCATATATTTGTTCATTTTGTTTCATTTTAGTTTTCCCTGTCTCCTCTACACTAAAATATATAGTCCCTGTGGATAAGGATATTTGTCTGTATTATTCATTTCTGTATCCTCAGTGCTTGCCACATAGTAGATGCTCAATAAATACTTGTTAAATGAATGAAGATAGTTTTTATACCTTTATTATATTTGTTAGTTATGGGCATATCTGTCTTTTCTAATAAATTGTAAATAAGACATAAGTGGTATATTAGTGTTCTAGAGTTTCCATAACAAAATATCATAAACTTTACAGTTTAAAACAATAGAAATTTATTCTTTCACAGTTCTAGAAGCCAGACATCTCAAATAAAGATGTCAGCAATGCCACATTCCCTCCAACAGCTCTAGGGAAAAAATCCTTACCTCTCTAGCTTCTGGTGGCTCCTGGTGGAATGTGCTAATGCCATACAGAGGAGGTCAGCTGGATAAAAGGCCTGGATCATGAGGTCAGCTAGGGACCCCGACGGGAAAAAATGAGCATATCTAGACCATCATGGCTTGTTTGGTAGAGAGGAATTCTAGTAGGAAAACAAAAACAAAAGCCTAGCAAATTGTATAGAAGGAATAAAGATACAGGAGGAAGGTACTGTCTCAAGGTAATAGTCTAAGAAAATATAAGACTGTATAAAAATCTGTAAGGCAAATTCATAAATATAATTGGCTTCATGGATATGAGGCAAACAGGGAATGCATTTCACATGCACTGCTATAATGAGCTGAATTTATGGAGCTCTGTAAACATATAAACAATCAGGATAATTTAATAAAAAGTTGTGATTTAAAATTCTAATAATTTCTATGATGATATGGTTTTGTCTGATTATTGGTTTCATTGGCTATGTAGTTTTACAATTAAAATAATGATTGAAATTTTTTCTAGGCCCTCTCTCAGCAGAAGAAAAAATATTTTAAAAAATTATCACTACAGTATCACCATTTATATGCTTTAACCACGTTTGTGACTTGCAGCTAACTGATGATTTCTTTTTTAATCCTATTTCCTATATCTAAAGAGAGAAATTTCTTGCTTTTTTTTACCAGCAGACAACCTAATGTCATTTCTGACAAAGATGTGCATAAGCCCCACCCCGCTAGGGTCCAGTTTGTCCAAAATAGGGGCAGTCAAAACCCTTAGCTCTAGGTTTGTGCGTGAGTCATGAAACATAAGTCAAAAATGGTGAACCAAGTTTTTTTGGGATGTGGTAAATTTTAAAACTTAGAAATTTCTCATTCCTTCAAAAAAAAAAAATCTTCAAATTAGCTCTAGTAAAACCATATGGTGAGACCAGAATCAGGCTGTAGATCTGCTAGTAAGGAGATCTTAGTTGTCTGAGGCACCAAATAACTGAGGTCACAATCTCAGAGCCTAATTGAAATCTAAAGTTTACCTTCCTTCCTGAATATCTTAATAAGAACCTCCACATTCCACAGCTGATTCTAAGAGCCTGAATAAATACCCAGTAAAGGTATTTTGCTTTCAGAATGTTTAGGGCAATCTCTGAAATATCCCTGTTCACTTTATTAATCACCCAAACATGACCCAGTCTATTTGGACAGAATGCAATTTGTCCTATTTTTTTTAATGGAAATACTTAACTTTCCACAGTTAAAATGCCTATCCTTTATTTTGGCAAAGAGAAAAGTGGCTAAGAGAAGAGACATTTCATCCAAAATCCACTAATTTCTTGCTCGAATAATCTCAAACCCAGTCCTTCAGGTTACTGCGGTATATGAGAATTAGATGGGCTCTATACAACATGGATCCATTCTAGACCACTTGACTGTCTTAATGAGATCTTCGAAGGATTGCATACAACCATTGCAACTAATTAACAATCTTTTCTCAAGTTTTGGCTCTGTGCTCATGAGTTAGAGGATGCTAGATTTATCTTTTTATTTCACTTTGAACTGAGGCTCCAAGACAAAAGAAATCAATGACTTTTACATTCCAAAATGAACTACTTGAGCATCTATAGGACTTATAAATAAAGTGGTCAAGAAAGTGGTATGACCCTTGGCTGACCACCCACATCCTGTCACTAAATATTGCTGTCAAGGCTGAGAAAGGAGTCGGGAATTTGGAGCTCTTTATATACATCTCTTGGATTTAGGTGAGATGGTAGAAGACAAATTGAACTGCATTCAATATCTAAGTAGACAACCAAGAAACCTCTTATAGTTTAAAGATAAAGCAAGAAGACAAAGGAGAGCAATGAGTAAAACACTAGATTTCAGTGGAAACAGCAATTAGGCACCATGAAAGAATGTTTTAATACGCTGAATATACTCAGAGACCTTTAAAAATGTCCTCTCTCTCTCTCTCTCTCTCTCCCTCCCTCCCTCTCTCTCTCTCTCTGCCCCCACCCCTCACTTTTGTCTAGAGTTGAAGCCTACTCTGTCCTCTCCAGGCAAAAATAAATGTGCTTCCTCTTTTCTGTTCCCTTAAGACATTGTGCATAATTCTATTAAAATGCTTACACAATGCATTGCCATTATTTTTCAGGTATGTTTCCCACTAATCGACATGTTCTTGGGAAGCAAAGACTGTATTTTACTCATCTTTCTATCCCCAGCATTTAGTGCACTGCAACAGAGTAGGAGTTTAATAAGTATTAATTAAAAGAATGAATTGATGAATGAAACATTCTATAGCAATTCAGAACAACCAAATATTTGTGATAAAGAGAAATGAAAAAAATCTGTTATCTGTGCTTCAAACTGCTTAAAGTGGAAACTAGAGATAAGAAAACAAATTTAGAAAGGTATTGTGTTGTTCTAACAAGGTTTTACTATGTGCTGTTGCTTTATATCAAGAGATATGATTGAAATGGTGGTATGCCTTAACATGTGGAATATTAAGCTAAGCTATAAGAGGCTCTAATATGCTCAGGCAGGAGGCTGATTACAATTATGTTCATTGTAATTTCCTTTCACATGGTACTGTGGTATGCCCCTAAGTCCCATCTTCACTTCCACCCGGGGACATGTATCATTTCCTTCCTTCCAAAAGCTAATTCATGGCAACAGACTGCGAGTTTCTAGGAAAGGCCTTAAGGCTCTCAGTCAGCAACTGCTGTTTGCTAGTGTTTCCTAAAATGACATGGAAACTGTGTATTAGATAAATTGTGCACTTATTCATAGAGATTCATTAATGAAGCTTTTCTAAGAACAAATGTGTCAGTGTATATAGGAACAATGAGAGATGACAGTAGATTTCAGAGCTAATAGTCTAAAAAAACGTTTTAATAATAATGGCTGGCACTTACGGATGGGGCATCAGCTTGGGTGAGTGCTTGATATACATTACTTCATTTAATCTGGATTGCAAATCTATGAAGAATCCTCATTCTTACAACGTAAGAAACTGAGGCTTAGATGGGTTAAATAACTGGCTTTGAGTCACCCAATTTGTAACTGAC
This sequence comes from Lyroderma lyra, assembly GCA_004026885.1. Classification (NCBI taxonomy): domain Eukaryota; kingdom Metazoa; phylum Chordata; class Mammalia; order Chiroptera; family Megadermatidae; genus Lyroderma; species Lyroderma lyra. Next base: position 107,763 of record PVJL010004297.1, read on the forward strand.
AGAGCTGGATTTTCACCAGGGTTTTCTGACTCCAACACCTCTGCTTTTAGCTGCTATTATGACATTACATTGGCAGCTGTCTCCACCACAAGAATCTGCCTCGTGCATGGGGCCCAAGCCAAGACGATGTTTTTCATCTTCTCTGTTGCTCAATTAAGAAAATTACTGAAGCATGCTTTGGATGCCCAGGCTTCATTTCTTCCTTTCTAACAACATGCTGGCTTTCTCATTATTGAAACCAAGGGTTTCTAGATGTTTCTTCCATCGGAGTCTTTCCTCTCAGTATAGTCAGGGAATGGCCATGTGCAAAACTCAGTTCAGTCAACCTCTCTCGCCCAGGGCTCCAAATTACCAAAGGGCCTCAAACACCAAGGGGACCACTAGACTTAACTCATTCTAGGTCCCAGGTGGGAAGATTGCTAAACAAGGTCCACTAGGGAGCCCCAGTGGAGCTGCCTGCACCTCCCGGGATTGGTTTTAAATTCTTCCTGTCAATCTTGTGAGGCTGCATCTCCTTCTCAGGCAGTGGTTCTCAACCTTCCTAATGCCGCGACCCTTTAATACAGTTTCCCGTGGTGTGATGACCCTCATAAAATTATTTTTGTTGCTACTTCATAACTATAGTTTTGCTACTGGTATGAATCATATTGTAAATATCTGACATGTGTTTTCCGATGGTCTTAGGCAACCCCTGTGAAAGGGTTGTTCGACCCCCAAAGGGGTCACGACCCACAGGTTGAGAAGCGCTGTTCTAAGGAATTCTGGTTTTGCTTAAAATATCCAGTCATTTTCTGTGACTTGCAGCCAAATGAATCAACTGAGGTGATCTTCAATTCTTAGGAACATTTCCCTTAAATATTTCCTTATGGAGGACAACATACAATGAGAGTACCATAAGGCAGACAAATGAACTTAATACAACACTCAAAACAGCGTAAGACTAAGTTCAAGTTGTGAGTGACCTGTTATGACATCAACATCATAATCTTTTCTACTGTAACCACAGAGGGTCCCCTCCCCTGATATTAGAAGAGAATTCAGCATCTACTTCCCCTAACCTCCTAGCTTCTTTGCTAAGCAGAGCAATGAGACTGAACTTCTGTTGCCAGCTGCTTCAGACATGGGGGAAATATAAGAGAAACCGTGGTGATGATTTCAACTCTAAAGTCCCTAGCAAGTGGGATAGTATGGCTGAAAACAACTTAGAAGCTGGGAAGAATAAATGTATTTACTGATCTATAATAAGCTGCATGAAAAAAAAAAAAGACATCTCTGGGAATGAGAGACTGGGAAAGAGAGGCAAGGATCAGGTGAACAGGCTGTGTGCAGGAGTGGAGAGGCTATAAAGAGAAAGCCATTTGGTGGCAGGATATGGCAAATCACAGATACAAGAGTTAGGGGTAGGAAACCAATGATACTTCTCTGTAGCAGGAATAACTATGAGACAGAGAGGAAACTTGACTCCCATCCGTTAGGAAATCATTATAAAATGACAGGTAAATGGACTGACCATGAAAAAAAAAAAAAAAAAAAAAAAAGACTGCTAGTACCAGTAGCAACCTTTTAATGGTAATCATTCTAAGAAATGAGATGATAGTTGATTTATATTTTATTCTTATATTTTCTGAATTCTGCAACAGTGAATATTCAATTCAATTTTTCTGAATTCTTCAAATATTCTTCAATGACATTTTTTTTTCAGCAACTATATGTCGTGTAATAAGTTGGTTCCAAAATTCTGTATTCACTCAGCACATCAGGGTGGCCCAGGACTCGGGCATGATCGCCCAGTGAGGAAAGCTCTGTAATACTACTTGCCTAGGAAGTGTTTTCTCTCTCACCTTAAAAGTGGGAAAATAAGTTATACCATAACCTCTATTTCTGCAGTCCACCTCCCAGGGATTTGCTAACAAAGTTGGTCAATTCACCCATCCTCATCAATATTTCCTCTCCCAATACCTATTGGAAGTGTTCTTGTTGAAATAGATGACATTCAATACAGGAATTAAAACTTCCTATGAACATATTTCCCTGGGCTTCTACAGCCTTAATTCATATAACAAACATTTACTTGGAACTTGCAGTCGTTGAAGAAATTTTTCTCTGCTACATGACATTGCTCATTGACCTATTTAAATGGTCACTCCAGTGGCTAGAAAAACACCACTTTAATTTCTTTCACCAGGAAGAGATGGGGGATTTATGGTGTGAGATAAGGAAGGAGGCTGCCTGTGCTCAGATGAATATAGTATCAGACCTTTTATCTGATAAAATGCAACTAATATTTGGCAGTCTTACTGATGATAGTTCTGTGTCATTCCTAATCAAACCACAACTAGAATGTATGTTTATTACCGACATATTTGCTGTTTCAAAACTGTTAACAGGAGCATTAAGATACTTGCAAATATCCTAAGTACAACAAAATCATTTAAAATCATCTTACCTACACTTAATTCAATAGATGTTCTTTTATACTGACTCATATTTAAGTCTTCCATCTGCATTAAGTTATTTAAAAATAAAAATTTACTTCGTTCCCATCAACACCCACTTTTGTAATATTTAGTTCAGGACATAACAGAGTTGATGCGTGCTTTGCCCTATATTTGACTATAATGACAACCCTTTACGTTCATACATCATAACCATGCCACTTAAACATCCAAGTGATGCCTATATAGCACATTTTGTAAATTCTCCTTTCTGTATGTGAAGTTTCACTGTGATCTTGGCACCTTCTACCATGATATCACCACGCCCTTCAAGCATCACTCTTGGCCCCTTAATATTGCCTTTTTCCTTTTCAGCATACATTATAGAATGTTGTACATCAATGTCCAGTAATCTCAAAGAGCTTTGCTCTTTGCCCCCAGGCCCTTCCATTTTAACCACAACATATGACCTTGGGTTTCCTGCTGGGGGTTGGACGGGGAAATACTGGCTTTTGAGTCAATTTGCTTTAGGTTCGAAAGCTTTAACAGAGGAGTAAATTTAACATCCTGGGCCAGCACTTTGTATGCCCATTCTGTCCTGGCATCATTGCACTCACATTTTTACAGACTGGGATAGAGCAATAGAATTGACAGAATTTCTTAGTGGTGGCAGCTGTTGGTACTAGATTAGATTTCTGCCAACCTCTGATAACTTGTCAATAAATCTTTTATAAGAATCCTCTCAATTTCCTCCCGCTTCATCCAATGTCTTTGCTGCCACCTCAACAGTTCTACCTGATTTTTTCTTTTCTTATTTCCCCACTCCAAGAATTATTTTTCCCTTGGCCATTTGCTTTCTTCTGTAATAAATAGTCCAAATTGTCTTTGGCAGCTACAAGAATAAATCTACCATGGCCTCTGTCTGCAATCTGTTCCTTCCAGTGAGGGTCCCTTCCAGAGCCCAGGTGAGAGGTGCTCCCCTAAGCATAATGGAGCCTCATCTATGGCTGCTTATCTCTGATTGTCATGTAACTTGTCCAGGGCTGCTGCTTCCCTGAACAGGCCCTGGTGTCAGCAGGGCTGCTCCATTTCCCTGATGATGGGGGTTTCGGCTGATTCCTGCTTTGGCCCGGGACCCCTCATCCCACCCCTCACCGATTTCTCAAAGGCCTTACGCTTACTTCTGCCAGTAATTCTGAATGGTAAACTGCAGCAGCTTGCTGACTGGGCCTCATATCTAACATCAATTTCCATTCTGCCAATACCAAAAATAAATTATGAGGCCCTGGGTTAATTAACCTGACAATCCAGGAAAGCAAGGATTCCCAGGCAACTGATGACACTTTCAGCAAAATGACCCAGCTCTTTTACCCTGCAGTTCCTGGTGTTCAAGCAGTGAGGAAGGATTAACACCAGACTACTGGGACATGACCTGTGAGTCTGCCTTTTCAGAGCATTGTTTTGTTTTTAGCTTTTTGTTTTCTTTGTTTTGGAAGCAGCAGAGATGGGATGAATGTGGAATTTATCCTGTGTCCATCTTGTTTGCTCTGTAAGCCCTGAACTGGGGTGGGCTCTGGGTGCAGGAGCTGTAAGTTGGCCTTGGGCCTGCAAAGTTTAGAGAGGTATAAAATGATGGTGGGAAGTCACCTGCAGCACATGTGCACATTCCACATGGGAGAAAGGACGAAGGATATGATGTGCCTGGGGAGTGGTGGGAAGTAAAGATGTTCTACTGCTGTATCCTGCCCCACATCCTTCTATAAAGCTGAAAAAAATGAAGTGGTAGATTAAAGTCTATTGTGTCTTGTACATTTGATCTCCAATTTGAACTTGTGCTAACCACTGTGGAGGAACAATTCAATTGTGAAGTATTTCACATATTTAGGAAATCATTTTCAGTGGAAAACAATGAAACATCAGTGACATAAAAAACACTGATTATATCTATATTTAGTTCCTATTGTCCTTCTGAGGTTTTTGCCCAGGCAGCCCTACTGCCCATGTCTCCATATTGCAAGGTAGAACTTTCTTTCAATTTTCTCTACTTTGATCAGCCAAAGCCAGGTTTTCTCAGAGTTCTTTATGGGACTTGACAAGTCCTGTGTCATTCCTTTGTGACAAAGGCTAATTTATGGGTCTTTCTGTCCTCCCCTGCCCATTCCATCTAGAGCCCAGTTTCCTCAACTGTAAAATGGAGAAAGTAAGAATGATAAAGAAAAAGAGAAAAAACACACACGCAGAGAACTAAGAATAAATTATTCTGGTAACTGTGTTGATAAAATGTGATTCATACAATTCTTTCAACATTTCTAAACACTAATTTGACATTTGTAAAGAGCAAGTGCCTGGAAGGCAGAGACAATGTGTTTCATTCCTCAGTTTGTACAACTCTCAACACCTACATCAGCTGGTGCTAAGATAGAGGCAGAGGGGGTGTGGGAGGCAGGGAGCATGTTTGCTTCTGTTTCGGTTTTTAGTTGAAGCCAGTAAGCTTCTGCCATTGTAATCCCAGCAGTCTTCAGGGAGATTCAGTAAGGTTCTTGTCTATGACTGGTGGGGGTTTTCTTCAAGATTACCAATATAATGAAAAAAAGTCAAAAGGAAATGATTCTAGACAACAGCCAAGCTGGAAAGATTGGTCCCAGTCAAATAGCATCAGAAAGGTTACATTTCCCTTTTGTCTATAGCAAATTCAGTAGCTCTACAGCTGATCAAATAACATTTAATACCTAAGAAGAAAGAAAAAAAGAGAACAAAGCACAAACCAGAGTTATTCTACGTACACTGACTCTTAATCGAGGTCTATCACTTCTACCAGTTGCTCACATAGATCAGAACCGTGCTTTTCAAATTTTTTACCACATCCAACTAAGAATTATTTTATATCTTTCTTTGTATTTATTTTCTATTTTCTATTTTTTTAATGTAAGCTGTGACCCACTAAATCGATTTCATGACCCCCAAAATAGGTTGGATTCTCCAGTTGAAATCACTGGGCCATCCCATGTGAGAACTTTCCAGAAAATGTGTTAAAATTTAGTAATTTTTCTTATCCATTGTTACTTTTGATTACTTTGGTGATTGATGTCTAGGAAAAGCTCAAACTCCTGCCCTGTCATCCTACCCTACTAGTCTTCCAAAGAGAAGGATACTTTTCTGGATTGATCTAATGCTACACAATGCATTAGGGCTCAGTCTAGTGAGTGGAAGTCCAAATGGATGGAGTGGATGAGCACAGGGTTAAGCAGGAGAAGAGGAACTTCCCCTGGGAATCTGACACAGGCAATGGGACATGATAAACAGGACACCTCCTCTCTAGGCCTTTGGAAAACTCTCTCACCAGTTTTCCTCTGCTCTTCTCTGATGCAGGATATTTTGCGTGGTCCTTGCACACATTAGTATGGCGACATTAGAACTTTGGGATGGATCAGGCAGAGTACTTTCTTCAGCCCACTTGGCATTTGACCATCAGGTGGGACAGAGTAGGTAGTATGGATTCTTAATGGGGTGTTGTAAGTGTCTGGGAGTTCTCAATAACACTATTAATATAAGCTCTTTTTCTTAAACCAGCAGAATGCAAGTGAGTAAAGAGGTCTTAACTCCTAAGTTTTCTTGAGTTTCTGCCCCACCCTCTACCTCATCATCAAAAGCTTGAAGGCTGCTGGAAACAGCATATACATGTATCAGCTTGAGAGATCATCTTGTAATTATCTCTGCTTCATTTTTAGGGAAGAAAATGGTTGCCTTTGATTAACTTGAATATGAGGCAAAGGCAAGCCACCAGGGACCTTTTCACCTCTTGAAATCTAACATCTGTGGGTTCTTGATTTACATGATCAACAACCTAAAAATTAAAGATTTCTACATTATTATGTTCTAAGTCATCTCTATGAAGAGATAATTTATCTAAATATGAGACAACTATCCAGGCTCAAATACTATTCAATACAACCCAATTCCAAGGCACAAGTGATTGAATAACTGTTTTCAGTTTTGATTCATCCACTGGAGAAAATGGGAGCCCCATGAAGCCTCGTCATCACTGAGTGCTCAACTCACCATACAGAGCCTGGCTGAGAAAATATGCCCACTAAATATTTGCTGAGTGAATAAAATCAAGATAATAAAAAATAAATAAATAAGTGCTGAGAAGGAAGGAGAGGATGTGGTTCTAATAAAGTGAAACAATAAGCATGAAATACGAGAGCCCTGAGGAGGTATTGGACCAGGACCCATAGGCTATTTCAGAGCTGCCTACTTCTACTATTGCTCCTACCTGCATGTAACCTAGCAACACGGAACCAGAGGACTAGCTGGGTATCCTGCCAGCCTCCACTGACTTCATAATAGTCTAAATAACTGCAATAATTGCAAACATTTATTGAATTTTAACAAACTATTGAGCCTAGCTTTAAACACAGAAGCAGACTCAGTGCCCCCCCCACCATAAAACAAATTCCCTAAGCTACCAAAACACCATTAAATAATGACTTTCAACTTAATATCTCGAGACAAATATGTGTATGACCACAAAGGTTAAGAGCTCTGCTCCCAATTACTAAAGAGTGCCAGTCTTCTTTATTTTTAATCATCTGTTTTATTGCTACTATATTGTCACAGTCATCACCATGGTGCCTAGCACATTTTTTTGTACGGTTAATACAGATCTTTATCAAGTGTGAGAAGTGTGTTCATTTCCCCTCTTAATGCCAGGCTCCCTCCATGAATTGTCTCTGACAAATGAGATGAGATGAATACTATGTGGGTTTAATGAGAAGCCACTGTCTCCTCTGAAATCCTTTCATTTATAGACCCACTTGAACATTAATATGATCAAAGGATTTCAAAGAGGCCAGGACCACTATTTTCACTAAAGCAAGAGTCGATCCAAGAAATCCATCCAAGAAAGAAGGGCTTTTTAAAAACAAATGTAAAAGCCTGCCCTCAAAATTTAAACAAAATGGTGAATATTAAACAGCCTCACATGCAACTGTTTGTTAACCAAAGAATAAAGATTCAAAGTGAGAGTTGCCCACCTAGCTTCCCTGGTTTTCTTCACACAGCTCAAAGACTATTTTTGCTAGCAGTACTTTGACAATGGAGCTACATGTCACACTCAAAACACAGCATGGTGATTTCAAATTGGTAAATTGTATGCATGTATTGGTATCTGAATGTATTAAATTACTAAAGTGAGGTGATATTTCAATGCAAGCGTGTTAGTATGCTTCGGCATGAAACCTCCAGCAATCAGTCTACACACAAAAGGGAAATTTCAGGGACTGAAAATTTTTATCCTTCAAATAAATAAAAGACTTTTAGTGAAATAGGCCATGTCTCATTTCTATCTTGACTTCGTGCTACCTAATGACTGCTGTCTGTCTTTAAGGTTTTTTGCATGTACATTTGGAGAAAAGCTCGCTTTGTTTAACTGGGTGATTTCACTCCAGCTGAAGCTCATGATACTTTTTCGTGAAACATTGCTGGTGGAAGGTAAAGGAAACTGTTATTTTTAATTCTGCAAGGTAGAATCAAGACAGATGGACCAAGCACATGTGTTTCATTTGAACAATTACCAAAAGGGAATGCATTCAGAGGAACTACCTCTGAAAGTGGTGGGCCTCACATCCCTGGGATTGGTAAATGGGGGCTAGGAAGCCCAGCACAGGCATTGCTAAGGGAATTCTTACCCTAGGTGAGAGGGTAGACAATCTGATCTACATTTTCAGGGATAAAACCACTAATAGAAGTATCTAAAGAGTTAAGCCAACTAATTTTACATATTAAAAAAAAACTCAATATGGAGCTTTTTATAGTTATGAATAAGAACCAGCTCTTTATATATCACCACCAAACAGTAACTCTTCCCAAGGGCTCGGCCTAACAGAGCATTTCTACGCAAAGGGAGTGCCGGCCTGGGAAAGCCACTTATTACACTGTCATCTCTTTTATGAAACAGATATTTTTCAGCATTCCTTTAATCACAAGAGACCTTCTTAGAACTAACACATTAGTTATGAGCATGTTAACTAGCACCAGTCAGGGGGCTGAGTGAGAAATTTCATTTTGTTGCTCTACTCATTATCCCTTTCTCCACATCATTGAAACTTCTTACCAAATTAGAAGATTCTGTAACAGGGTTAGTTATTACATGGCTGCATCTGACAGTTACAGTGAATAAACACAGAAGCTTTTTCAAAGGCCTGCTATGTCCCAGAGCTCAGCATGACTTAAGGGATAAGTAAATAGAGTAAAGCGAACATTCATTCCCTGTGCTGTACAATGAGCCATGACACACCATTATACGTATATAAGATACAGAAAAGGGATCACGCCGTTCAGTATACCCCCATTACTCTGTGTGCCTTTCCATTTTACAAATTACTCTCACTCTATTGTCACATAAAGTTCTCAGAACAATGTTCTGAGTTGTCAAAGCAGGTATTATTATCTCTGTTTTAAGTGAGACACTGAGAGCTCAAGATCGCAGAACGACGAACCCTTCAAACCCAGTCCATGGTCCTTCCCACTGACCTGAAGTAATGAGCCAGATCTGCATTTTTAAAAACATACCAGGATTTATGCATCTGAATGATTATTAAATTTCTTGCTGTATGAACAAAATTACACAAGTGTAAGCTAATGGCTCTTCCAAATCTATAGCATGGTCTTTGAATTTTTCAGTGATTGCAAATCTTTGTCCACAAGAGTGAATATCGGTATTTGTAGCTGGGCAACCTGGCACTAAACACAATGGTGTTTGGTGTAGTTTTACAACTGATAAGAAACTAAATGTAAGAATTACCCTGTTCTTATTTTCCTGTCCCATTTGCTTTAAATCACAGAGTAAAAAAACCACAAATTCTAACAAATACTATAGCTATCTTATCTTTCTGTCCCCTTAGATTTTCTGCTAACTTCAAGTTCAAAACATAAAAAACGCAAATCATCTTCCTTCTGAATCTATGAGTCTTCCCTCTTCCTGTGAATAGACCCTCTTGCCTTCAAAATCCTTCACATTTTCTTCCCTATAATTCCCCTTCCCATGCCCATGCTCTCTTGCCCCATGAAGCTACCCATTCTAATGTGTTAAATATATTTTTGATATGTATATAAACTTAAAAGATGTTTTGAGTTATTTATTCAAGAAAACATTATTAAGTACCCCTTTTATTTTCCAGGTACACTCCTATAAGCTGGCATAGCAATTAGCTTCACTACATGACAAATTACACCAAAATTTAGTGAATTAAAAATGACCATTTGTTTAATTCATAATTATGTAAATCAGTATATTTCACCTGAGCAGTTTTCTGCTCGTCTTAGGTGACCTCTGCTAGGCTCTGCCATGCTTTGCCAGGTCAGTTGGGGGTTGGCTCTCATATCAGAGGAGCTCCATGGGTTCTCTCATCCTCTAGAAGGCTAGCCTTGGCTTCTTCACATGGACATCTCAGGGTCCGAAGAACAGCAAAAGAAGCTAAGCCATGAAGCACAAATTCTTTGAAACTCTCAAACTGAATCATGTCCATTATTTTCGCAGTGGCCAAAATGAGTCACATGGCCAAGTCTAGAATTAGTGTGCAAGGGGACCACCCAAGCATAGATATGGGGAGATGTGATCAAATTGGCACTTATGACTAAAAAATCTATTATACTGGAGATTCAAAAAGGAAGAAATAAACATTGCCCTTGCCCTCATGAACCTTGTTTCCTACCATCCTCCATCATTATTCCACCTCCCGAGGCTGGCCAAGCAGACAGGGTCCTCTGTAGTTTTAATTTCTCTGATTAATGGTAAGGATAAACATTTCTTTATACACTTAATAGTCATTCATATTTTCCTATGAATTGCCTATTTGTGGGTCTTGCCATTTTTCTATTGTATTTCCTATGTTTTCCTTTACTGTGTCTTGGGTAACAAGCTCATATATTCATAGATGAAGGAAGATGGATAATGACCAAAAAGTCCCTTCTCCTGCTAAAGCAGGACTCTCGCCATTGTATGTTACTTTGTTGTGAATAAATCATGCATAGGGACATTTGTATAAAGCACATATGTAGAATTTAAAGAACAATTATAAAGATTTCTCTGCCACTGTCCCAGTGGATTCAACACCATTTATTACTCCTCTGATTTGAGATGCCACTTTACATACACGATTGTCACTGTGTACTTAGATCAATTTCTAGACTTTCTAGTTTGTTTATTTTACATTGAGTGTTTTTTTAAATCAAGAATGAGTGTTGAATTTTGTCGAAAGCATTTCACCATAGGTAAAGATGGTCATATGATTTTCCTCCACCTATTGAACTTCAAACTCCGAACAGGAACTTCATTGATATTTTATCTCATTATTTTAATGTGCTATGGAACTCTCCCTGCTGATATTGTCACTTAGAATTTTGCCTCAATATCTGTGAATGAAGTTGATCCAAGTTTTTGGTTTGTGCATTATTCCCTGGTGTTTGTTACAGTTCTTCTATGAGCAGATGCAGTTTAAATAGCTGGAGAACGATCTTCATTTTCACGATGAGGGAGACTTCGCGGGAAGAGCTCTTTAATAACTTTCTACCTTCTATGAAAATCCATCTGTTTAGAGTTTCAATCTTTTCTGGAGTTATGATAAGCAAATTATATTTTCCTAGAAATTTGTCCTTTTCTTCACATTTTTCAGTTTGCAGAGATTGGAGCAAAGTAATATCATGGCTTTTAATCTCCTTTGTTTTTGTGATTTCTTGCCTTTTAATCATTACTGATTTTTCACATTTGTCCTTTCTCACCTTTTTTTTTTTTTTTTTTTTTTTTTTTGGTTCAAGCAGTTTCAATTAAGCACATTCATTGCTTATTTCAAAGAATAAGCTGTTGATTTAATTTGTTAGCTCTGTTACCTTTCTAACTCATTAATATATCCTTATATCTTTATTAATTTTTCTGTGCATTTTCTTTTCATTTATTTTGTTATCCTTTTCAAAATTTTTGAGTTGAATGCTTAATTCAGTTTTGTTTTGTTCTGTTTTTTATGTAAGTATCTAAGGCTGTATCTCTTTAAGTACTGATTAACTGTACCCCACAGCTTCTAATATACAAATATTTCATCACCATTTTCTGGATATTCTGCAATTTTGATTGATATCTTGTTTTCGAATTGAGTTGATTAAAAAGAATATCTTAATTTCTAAGAGGTAAATGCTTTTATTTCTGGGTATTTTGTTGCTGTTGTTTTTAATTTCTAGTTTTCCTATATTGTGATCAAAAAATGTTGTTTATACAATTTTTACTTTTGTATTTATTGTGATTGCTTATAAAATTTACATTTTCAATGTAAGGAGCTTTTTTTTTGCTTTTTTTCAATTTTATTGAAATATTGTGTAGTTTGAGGTATACAACATACTGATGGTACACTTATACTTTATTTTATAAATTTATATGAGGGCTGTCCAGAACAAATCCAGCCATAAATGTCTGTATTTTTCATATTACATGGCTGGATACTTTCTGGATTGTCCTTCATATATGTATATATAATGATTAAAACCTCCATCTCATCACATAATTACCATCTTTTTTGTAGTGAGAACATTTAAAAATCTATCCTCTTGGCAACTTTTAAGTATATAATACAGTATTATTAACTATAATCACAATGCTGTACATTAATTAGACCTCCAGAACCTATTCATCTTATAACCGAAAATTTGTACCCTTTGACCAACATCTCCCCATTTCCCCTAACCCCCAGCCCCTGGTAACCACCACTCCACTGTTTCTCTGCGTTCAACTTTTTTAGATTCCGCATATAAGCAATATAGTACTTGATTTCCTCTGTCTGATTACTTCACTTAGCATAATGCTCTCAAATTTTGTCCACGTTGTTGTAAATGGCAGGATTTCCTTCTTTCTTGTGGCTGAATAATATTCCAGTGTGTGTGTGTGTGTGTGTGTGTGTGTGTGTGTGTATTTTTCTTCCATTGACAGAAACTTAGGTTGTTTTCATGTCTAGGTGATTATGGATAATACTGCAATGAACATGGGGTGGGGGCGCAGATATTTCTTCAATACCCTGTTTCCATTTCCTTTGGATCTATACCCAGAAGGTGGATTGCTGAGTCATAAAGTAGTTCTAGTTTTTAGTTTTTTGAGGAACTTTCATACTGTTTTCTATAGTGGCTGCACCAATTTTATTTCCCACTAATAGTGCACAAAGATTCCCCTTTTCCACATCATTTGCTATCTCTTATCTTTTTGATGATAGCCATTTGTTGAGGTGATGTCACATTGTGGTTTTGATTTGCATTTCCCTGATGATTTTCTCCCAAGCAGTCGGTTGCCTTTTCATTTTGCTTATCATATCTTTTGCTGTGTAGAAGCTTTTTAGTTTAATATAGTCCACTTGGCTATTTTTGCTTTTGTTATTTATGCTTTTGATGTCACATCGAGGAAATCACTGCCAAACCAATGTGAGGGAGGTTTTTCCCTATGTGTTCTTCTAAGAATTTTATAGTTTTAGATCTTATGTTTAAGTCTTTAATCCATTTTGAGTTAATTTTTTAAATGGTGTAACTAAGATAGGGGTCCGTTTTTCATCTTCTGAGTGTGGTTAGGTGAAGAGGACCTACTATGTACCAGATAATGTTCTAAGTTTTTTAGCTGGGTTATCTCATTATCCCCCAGTACTGTCCTTGTTAAAACCCTCATCTTTAGTCCTACACTACAACAATACCTACAGGCTTTTCTCCTGTTTTGTCTATGTCCCATGCAAATTCCTCTTCCACACAGCACAGCATCTAAATGAACATCTAGGCATGCTTTGAAAACTTCAAACCATCACATTCAGGTTATGTTCCACCACTTCAAATTCATTGAGGGTAGGGCCAGGAAACTTCACTTTTAAGACAGATGATCATTATGTAGACCAAAGTTTTAGAACCACCAGCCTATGAGATAAATCCTATATATATATATATATATATATATATATATATATATATATATATATATGCTTACATATATATATGCTTACAATTACCTAAGTAGTAAATTAATGTTGGTTAATATTACTTAGGTAATAAGTTAATATTACTTGAATAATATAAAAGTATAATACAGATATACAGATAAACAATGAAAGTTCCCCTTCACAATTGCCCAACCCTAGAGATGACTAAGGTTAATATTAATATTTAGTGGGTACACATTCAATTCCCTTCCTGTTTATTTAGATCTATATATGTGTACTTATACACACATGTAATACGTGCATATTAAAAGTAAATAGAAGCCTACTTTGTTCTTTTAATGGCTGTATAATGTTACATATGTGGATCTATGATAATCTATTTAAGTTGATATTCGGGTAATTTCCAATTTTTCACTTATTACAAACAGTGCTGCAATAAACATTCTTATGCCTTTATCTAAGTAATTCTTTACCGTTAAAGCATATGTGCATATGTCAATTAAAAATATTTGGACTATACACGATAGTAAACTCGATTCAAGTCAATTAATATGAAGAGGGAAATTATAGCCTGGTTTAACTCAAACTCCAGATGAACAACTTGCTTTAGGAAAGGCTGATTTGGATCACATTTTGTTCCATCTTCCTTTCCTGCTGTCCTTAATATTTAGTTCCTCTTATGGATAATTCACCTCACTGATCCCTGTTAGCTGCCAATAGCTTCTGGGAAAATATGTTTCTCCATTTACCTCCAGCAAAAAAGGAGAGAGTGCTTTGGCCCTGAATGCTAAACAAAATTCCTGAGATTCTCTCTGATGTGATTAGCTTAGGTCATATGTCCACTCCTGCATCATTAATCAATGTGGCCAAAGAGATAGAATTTCCCCACTGGCTTTAGTCATATGTCACTCCTCTGAAGCTATAGGTGCAGCCACCTTACCTGAAAATGCCTCGATTTCCAAACAGGAATCACAGATGTTTGGGATGATTGTCCACCAGAGTGAATCATTTATTTGGACAGATCAATGTCAAATTGTCTTCCAAAAATTTACACTACTGCCAACCATGTAGGAAAGTGGCTGTTTCTCAATATCCCCATCATAATTTTCTATTATTTCTATTTTATTCATGTTTACCTAATTTAGTATTCATTAGCATCTTTTCATGTGTTTATTGTCCTTTTATATTTTTCCTATAAATTGTCCATTTATAGCCTCTACCTATATTTCTATTTTTGAATGATGCATAGAAGCTCAGTATACTTTCTATTATACACAATAATCAGTCATGCATTAAATATGTTACAAATAGTTTTCTCTGTATGTTACTGGTCCTTTAATTTCATCGTGCCTTTTACTGTGCAGATAATTTTTAATTTTTATGAGGTTATATCTCTCAGTCCTTTTCTTTAATGGCTTCTGATATTAATGTCTTGTTTCAGGAAGCCCTTTCCACCCCCTTATAAAAATGTGTTCCAACATGGTCTCCACATACTTTTATTATTTTTTTCTGTTCTGCTGCTTGTTATATTAAGTTTATTTTTATGGATGATTAAGATAATAGCCTACTTTTAGGGTTTTTTTTTTTGAATCAATAACTAATTTTCTTAGCAATACTTATTGCATAGGTTATACATTCTCCCATGGATTTGAAAAGATTATTTATTGTAGCTTAAATTTCCACAGATGATACATGGATTTGTTCTGGTCTCTCTACTACATTGACCTCCACTCCAGTCCACCATACTGTTTTGATCATGTCTGTAGCATATGCTTTTACCATATGTCTTTAGCATGGCATAGCAATGTCTATAGGACATGCCCATGATCTAACTCATTAGAATAAGATACAAGAATCTCTAAGATTTATTTCTCCAGCCTCCTCACCTATCTTCTAGCTAGCCCTTTGTCTGTGAGATTTTAGTAAAACTAAATGTAGATAATTCCCAAGAGACATGATTCTAGCGCACAGGTTGGGTCTTTTCCTTCCTCCTCCTAGAACATTATGCCCTTCTTCCTTACCTGATTGACTAACTCTTACTCTCCCTTTCGAACTCAGCTCAAATTACTTACTTCCGTTCCTGAACCCCCAGGTAGCTGTCTCACCCCTCTTCTCCTATTCTCCAATTATGCCACCTACTTCTATTAGAAAGAAATAAGCTCTTCATATGTGCCTTTCCTACCAGCTCTCCTATGACAGAGAGGATGTTTATTCTTCTTTATACTTCAGCACATAATATAATACAATCCTTATGCCTAGGAAATAATAAAAAATACTTGTTTAATTGAGCTATGTTCTTCTTTTCTTCATTTCATTATGACTTATAGACTATACAGGTACACCTGTATCAGTGGAATAAATTAATCTTCTTGGAGAATAAATTTGCAAGACAAATTTTATTTTTAAAAATTCACGTCAGCTCCCCAAAAATATCTTGTGGCTGAGAAAATTACCTTTTTTCTAGCACCTGCTACAGAAATATGTAGCAAGCTCTAGCTCAAGTATCTGATAACTGAAAGCAAACAGTTCATTAGATCTGAATCATATTGTTGTAATCCATTTTGCTTTTATTAAATTGAATGTACTCCTCCTATATCTCTTAAAGTTGACTGTGAAATTTATTGCCTAGGAATTTTGAGAAATTCTAAAATTAAAACAATCATTGAGTATTTGCTGATAGATAGATAGATAGATATATGCAGGAACTATATTAGGGGCTTGAGAAATGAAAATAAATATTAGGGAAATAAACTTATGTGAACAATAAAAGTGATAATGATTTATCAGTACTAGACTAAAAGTATATGGTGGGTTCAGTGGACATAAAAACATTCTTTTATTTGTTATATAAGTAAACCAGGAAAAGAGATTGTAAATATCTTTTATAATATTCTAAAAAACTATTAGTGCTCTTCTTGAAGGAAAAGCTCAGATAACATCTAACACTCTCTTCTTGCCTAAAGTGTGTGTTTTAAAAAAGTTTTATCCCTGAAACCTGAACTAAGTACATTGATTCTAGAATTCAGACATGTCTAAAGGACTGATGGGGAAAACACAGAAAAATTATCTTAGTATAAAAGAACCAGGAACCTCCCGAGAAGGAAATCTTAAGCAGTGAGAATGGAGGAGCAAAAGTTACCTCCACTCAAGGACAAGAGGTGAAAGTGGAAGTGACTTGGAGCATCGTAGAAGTTCCACCAGTCACATCTTACTGCAGTGTTGCTTCCGTATGTGCAGATCCGTCATCAGTTGTGTTCATCATCCCCCTTTCTGATTCATCTCTAGTGGACAGTCATTTCAGAACATGTCAGTGTTCCTCTCCATCCCATTCCCATTTCCTACCCCAAGAAGAGGAGGCCTTGTATGATTGGTCAACTTCTTTGACACCGATTTGTTGTGTGACCTTGAACAAGTTACTTAGCCACTCCATACCTCAGTTTCCTCATATACAGAATAAGGTTAATAATAGTACTTATCTACCAGCATTAAAAGATTAGTCAAAAATTTTTAAGCAGAAAAATTAGTCATAAAAAGAAGATCAAAAGATTAATCAAGGACTAAAAGAATTAATACAGAAAGCACTGAGAACAGGGCTTGACACAATAAGCTCTTAATAAAAGCCCACTGTTATTACGCCTCCTCCTCCAGTCAGTCAACTTCTCCCCCACCCCTTACTGTCTCCTTTTACATTCCTCACTCCACAAGGTAAAATGGCCCTGGGGACCTTTTCTGTTTTTCTGCCACCTCTCCCCTCATCCCCAAATGCTTGGGATGGGTGACTATCTAAATTCTGCAATAGACTTTAGTGAAAACATATTCTTTTCTTATACTCTCTTGGCTTATCTTAGTTTTAGGCTCCGGAAGACAAATTTGTGAATGCAGAAAGTATTCTCCATGGAATCTAGCCTAGCTTTATCTAGCTGCTGTATCGCAAGTTCTACTTGCGGTTCGGAAACAAAAACACAGGAGGCTTAAAAACAAAAAAAATAGTGCTTTGCCTATTTAATTACCCTTTGCTTGTACTGCTGTACATTTCAGGGAGAGGTAGCTAATAAAGGTGGGGTCCAGGTGTTTATGAGTTCCCCAGACTCCTATCAGCAAAATCTCTCACCTGTCATCTTCAACAATTCTGCTGAAATCATCAATAAGAGGGCAAAAGAGTCTCACAGATTTTAAAAACAACCTGGTTTTAGCTATTATTACTGATCGTAAGAACTATTGGTAGAAGTTGCTTTGTAGCTAGTTACTGAATTGTATTTTTAATCTGACATGTTTCTCAACCATGCCTTATCAAGTCCCTTCACTCTACTAGACAGTTTGCAAATCTAAATATACAATTTTCTGAATTGGGAGGTAAGCAAAACTGAAATTGCTTACTTCAAATACTCTGTTCCAGTGCAAAATCTGGATTTGTGTTGTTTATTACCTATCTCAAGGGTTCTAGTGTAATTTAGGAGCATACATGAAAGTGCCCATCAAAATGTCTGGTCCCAAATGGCTCCAAATGGGCCACATGAAGGAGCAGGCATTGAGGATACAGGAAGACATGGCTTCTCCAACTCCAGGCCTTCCAATATGAAATAAGATAAAACATTTAAATAAGTAATTACAATACAATATGATATATTGATATATGACACAGTGACTAGAATACAATGCCAAACATTCAATACTTGTTGAATGAATGAACAAATTACAGAAGTATATTAAATACAAGAAATAAAGTAAAACCCAGGGCAGGAAGTGAGTGGCTCAGCTAGTACATAGGGAGGAAGAGAAGGATCACATTTGAGTATCATTTTGAATAGAGATCAGAAGAGCTCAGGAGAATAAGGGCAAGGTGGAAAGCGATTCCTTTAGGGGAACAAGCACGTACCAAAAGCCCGAGATGCTTTAAATAACATGATGTATGCAGAAAGAGACAAGTCTCTCAATAATTGTAAAAAGAAAAGTGCAAGAAGCTCATAATGAAATTTGAGCTAAAGCGACAAGGAGGAAAGAGAAGAGGAAGAGGAAAGCAGCCAAACACTGAGCATTTTTATATTTTATCTCATATAAAAATCTTGTCAGATGAGTATCATTACTAATAATTTTCCACTTTACGGATGACAAATCTGAGGCACAGAAGGGTAGATTAAGTTATTGAAGTAAAAGAAAATTAGTAAATGGCATGTCTGCTTGGTCTCTGAAATTTCCATGTTTAGCTGTGTGTATTTTTTGCTATTTTATTTTTTGTGGAGGTATAAATGACATACAACATTATATTAGTTTTAGATGTACCACCTAATGATTTGACATTTGTATATACTGTGAAATGATCACCACAGTGAGTCTAGTTAATGTCCATCACCAAACAGAGTTAAACAATTTTTTCTTGTAATGAGAACTTTTAAGATGTAGTCTCTTAAAGAACTTTTAAATACGCAATACAGTATTATTAACTGTAGTCCCCATGCTGTACATTACATTCCCATGACGTATTTATTTTATAACTAAAAGTTTGTAATTCTTTGCTCCCTTTTAGCAATGAATTTTAAAATTTATTCTATTTTCCAGCATTTTAGGATGATTTTTCAGAGTATCTTGTCAAATTGCTGGATATGAATATACAGACACAGTTGAAGGCTGGATTGCAGAGATGGGAGTGTTTGCGCTCTTTCTCATGAATTATTAATTTGCTGCTCTCAACTAGGTTGTTCCCATCCATAAGAAACATGCTATAATAGTTCCTATTTTAAATTGAATTCCACTGACCCCTATAGTGAATGCTGCTGGTTCCCCTTCTTGTTTTTTTCCCATGGAACCATCTGGAGCTACGTTGACAGTTAATAACTGATTTGTTGCCCCCGTCTTTGGAGCCTTGCCCTTGGCCATATGGGAGCTGCCTCACCCAAAAGGTTGCACAGCCTCACTGAAATCAGTTCAGCAAAACTCCCTGAAATACTCATCTAACTTGTTGTCTCTGACTTTTGTTCTCTCTTGAACTTATACCAATTAAATTTTCATGCTACCACTCCATCAAAATAGCTTTTGGTCACAAACGATCTCCACATTCCTAACCCAAAATGTCAGTGTTCAGTACTCATCTTACTCAAATGATTAACTATGCATATCTTTGACATAACTGATTATTCTCTTATAAAACACTGTCTTCTCTTTGCCTCCATGAACTCGCTCTTAGTTCTCCACCCGCCCTCCTTCTACACCCTTTTTGCTTTCTCCTTTGCTCTCTGATCTCTATGTATTTGAATTTTCCTCAGAGCCTGGTCCTTAAACATCTTCATTCTTCATCTATGTTCATCCCTGTGTGGTTTCATCCAGTCACGTGACTGACACTCCCAAATTTACGTCTCTAATTTTGACTTCTCTCCAAATCCCAGAATCATATATCCAGCTACCTACTCAACATTTGCATCTGGATATCTATAGGCATCTCAAATTTAATATGTTCAAAGCCAGACTTACAGTTCACAATCCAGACTCTGACACAGATATGCTTCCTTTCTAACCCCCCTGCCACTTTTCTTACCTCAGTAAATGTCAATTCTCTTCTAGTTGCTTAGGCCATAAACTTTTGAGTCATTTTTTTATTTCTCTCTTTCTCTTGCACTCCACATAGAATCTGTCAAGCAATCCAATCAGCTCTGCCTTCAAAGTATATGCCAAATTAACCCTTCTCTAATGTCTACTGCTAATACCCTAATCTGTGACACCAACATTTTTTTGCCTTAATTATTGAAATAGTATACTAACTGGTCCCTTCCTTCCACTTCTGACTGTCTATTGTCCACAGAGCATCATGAGTGATCTTTTAAAAATTTAGATCATATCATTTCTATGCTCAAATCCCTCCAATAGTACAGTGTAGTAGCTAAGAACATGGACTCTTAGCACGTTTGGCTCAAATCCCAGCTCCCTCACTGTGCCCCCATGCCTCAGGTACCTCAGGTAAAAAAATAGGAAAATAATAATAATAATACCTACCTCTTAGGTTTTCTTGTGAGGATTAAATGAATTTATATTTATGTAGCACTTAAAGCCTGACATTACATGATTATCTGACAAATTAGATAGTGTCCCATCTTGCTCACAACAAAAGGGTACGTCCTGTCTTCTCTCACCTCTCAATCACTTTATTCCAGCCACTGGGCCTCCTTGCTTTGCAAGATAGACCTGAACAATGAACATGCCAAGCCTGTCCCCACCTCTGCTATTGCCCCAAATGTGCACATCTCATTCCCTCACTTCCTTTCAAGACTCTGCTCAAAACCCACCTAATCAATGAAGTTTGCACTGGATATAATTTTTAAAAAGCATACTTTGTCCTTTGATACTCCTTTTCTACCTTACACTGCTTTATGTTTCGCTATGTTGTTCTTCACTTTCTAACATGTTATGAATTTACTTGGGTTTTTTTTATTGCCTTCCCTGCACCACTGAGCATGATGTCTTTAATGTGGGAGGTCTTTTTGTTCATTCTGTTCATAGCTATATCCTAGAGTGCCTAGAATACAAAGGTCTGACAATTAGGTTTGCAAACTTGCCACCGTGCACTTACGTTGACAGCACTGTACAAACAACTCAGTAAGGTTTCATAACCTCAGTATATCTGTGTCTCACAGCTGTATTCGTGTTGACTATGGCAGTCTCTTGTCGAGCAGTGTTCATTATTGTTGCTGCATGTTTTTGTGTGTTGTCACAAGAATGTTGAGCTTGTATTAGAGCAACAAATGAACATTAAATTTCTTATAAACTTGACAAGAGTGGAAATGATATCAGAGAAATATTTGCAAGTTAATGGGGATAATGCCATGAAGAAAACAGCAGTGTACAAATGGATTAAACCTTTTTCTGAGGCGAGAGAAAGTGTCACTGATAAAGAGAGGTTAGGGTGACCAGTAAAGAACAGAACAAAAACATGGCAAAATTTCATCAAATTGTGCATCAAAATCATCAGCTGGCTGTAATAAGCATAGCAGACCAACTAAACATTGATATAGAAAGAGTTAAGAAAATCTTAACTTAAAATCTTGGCTAAGAAAGATGTGTGCAAAAATGATCCCAAAGGAGCTCACCGATGAATAAAAGCAGAGTCAAAGTTTGCCAAGACCTTTTGGAGAGACAAGACTATGTTTGGGGCCTTGTTATCACTGGTGATGAAACATGGGTGTACCAACACGACCCTGAAACAAAGCATCAAAGTGCACAATGGAAATTAGCCAATCTCCATGACAAAAAAGTTCCATCAGTCCAAATCAAGACCCCAAACTTTTGCTAACAATTTTTTTACTAATTTTGTTGCTAATCTTCTTTGATATCAGATATTCATTTTGAATTTGTACCAACTGGACATACATTAAATGAAGTTTACTATTCGGAAGTGCTAAAAAGTCTCCATGAAAAAAACATAAACAACTTGAACTTTTTTCACCAATAACTCATGGCTCTTGCATCATGAGAATGCACCAGCTCACACAGCACTGTCTGTGAGGGAGTTTTTAGCCAGTACACAAATAACTGTATTGGAACACCCTCCCTACTCACCTGATCTGGCCCTGAAAGATTTTTGTCTTTACCCAAAGATAAAGGAAATATTGAAAGGAAGACATTTTGATGATAATCAGGACATATAGAGTAATATGATGACAGCTCTGATGGCCATTACAGAAAAAGAGTTCCAAAACTGCTCTGAAGGGTGGACTAGGCACTGGCATCAGTGCATAGCTTCCCAAGGGGAGCACTTCAAAGGTGACAGTTTTGATATTCAGCAATGATGTATGTAGCACTTTTTCAAGGATGAGTTCACAAACTTAATTGTCAGACCTTATAGTACCTAGTACCTAATAGTATTCAATAAAGATTGAATGAATGAATGAACTAATAGGCAATAAGGAAGCTCTTGAAATATTTCACTGGAATATGAATGTGATATGAATAAGGGAAGTGGGAATTGAAAGAACAAGGTGGCATAATCAAAGAGACACAATAAATAGAAACAGCAATATAGGGTATGAAAAAGAAGAAACGTGGGGAAATTATATTGATATGGTTGCCAAGGTGAAAGGCAGAATAAAATATGGTACTCAAAAGCAGAATAGAAAATACAAAATGAAAAATCTGAGGGAGAACACAGCAAACCTACATTATAAGAAGCAGACAAAAATCTATGTGGCCAGCAGGCAGTTGGAAATTCAACTTTATTAACAAGAGAGATCAGCTCCGAAACTGTGATTTTGAAAGTCACCAGGATAAACTGTCAATCAAAGCCAAATAATTGAATGAGATTGCCCAAGGGAAGTGAGTATAATAATAAAAAAAAAGGTGGGGGGGGACAAACCTTGAGGAACATCTGTATATTATAGGTACGCAGATGGAGAAACAAGTGAAGGAATCTGGTAGGAAGAAAGTAAGAACAAAATTATCTTTAAAAGTACTGAAATGTATGTAAAACAACAGTAACTGCTGAAATGATATAAATTGTATCACCCAGAAACTTTTCCAATCTCATCAAAACTTACTAAAATGGTAGTGTCAGGATACAGGATTTTCGTACCTTCTGGAAAGATTATTAAGCAAATGGAGAGCTTGTGCCTGTCAGTCTAGAAACAGGCAGCCCTTCCAAGCTTCTCCTCTATCTTTCAGATCAGATCAGCGCCTAATGCATTCTTTTAAGGCCCACAGGACTTAGTACATTCTGTACAGCCAGTTATACTTTCAATATCTCATTACCCTTTGCCTTGGCTTTCAAGACTTGCTCCTATAATGATGTTCTTACTGGTTGTACAAGGTCTCATATCATTAACACTTCTTTGTGCCAGAAATGTAATTATTTGGTGGTCACTACTTTCCCACAGTCTTTGCTGAAACCTTTTGTTCTCTGTGTGTTATTAGCAGCAGCATCAGGATTGAATACCTTTCTGCCTCCTCCAACTTTTGGTATAAGAAATTATCTTCACCCCTAAGAAGGTCTCCAACAATAAGTAATTCATGATGTCTAACTACTCACATATTTTGTACCATCTCTTAAACAGTGATGGAAATGGTAATTATTTACTCTGGGAGCCCTGTCAAGGTTACTGTTAAATCATTGCCATGCTGTTAAATTGGACTAGGAGGTTCCTCCCTTTTCTGCTATTGATTCTGTGAGTGAATTACCCCCCAAAAAACTTTCCAATGTGCTGTTAGCTAATTCATTGCCAATGCAATATATATTAAGTGGAATGTGAATAGCTTCATCTTATTTATAATATGTTGTAGATGCACAAATTTAAAATTTATAGCAATGGTTCCATGCAATGTAATATAAATTTAAAAATACAATTTCTAATATAATATTCAGTGTTCACAAATATGCCAACTTGAGCAATGTACAAAGAAAATCAATACAGGCAGGGCATTAATACTATTTCTCAGGGCAAGGGTCTATCTTGTGTGGCAATAAATGCACCTCTGTCCTAAACTAATAAGGAAAGTTGTAGTATGATAAAAATCATACTACAATCACTATGTTCTTTTTTTTTTTGAATTTTTTGGTTTATTTTGTTTTTTGGTTTTTTTTTTTTGGTTTTCTATTTTGATTGTTCATTTATTCTGCTCTTTAGATTCCACATATAAGTGAGATCATATGGTATTGGTATTTGTCTTCTCAGTCTAACTGATTTCACTTAGCATGGTAGCCCCTATGTGTCTTGCAGCATTATTCACAATAGCCAAGATATGGAAACAACCTAAATATCCATCAATAAATGATTGGATAAAGAAGCTGTGGTACATTTACATAATTGAGTATTGCTCAGCCATAAAGAAGAAAAATCTTACATTTTGCAACAACATGGATAGAAGTAGAACAATTACTATGTTTTAATCCCCTGGCTATCAAGTGTACAGGTGGGGTAAAATAGACATAGAAACATATTTAGCTGTTTTTTAGAGTTTCTAGATCTCTCCTAAAACTTCCTTCCACTTTACCCATTTTAGACTTAATGAAAATTATAAACGTCTAGCAAGAGAGAGAGAGAAAGAACAAATTACCAATATAGGAATAAGAGCAGGGACTTTGCTAGACCGTTCTATAGACACTAAGGGTAGTATTATGTAATATTTGTCAATTTAAATTAAATGCATAAATTCTTCGAGAAGCACAATTTCTAAAATCAACCAAGAACAAATATAAAATCTGAATAGCTCAATATTTATTTTTTAAAATTGACTTTGTCATTTAAAACCTTCCCACAAGAAAACTCAAGACCTATATGGCTTCAGTAATAATCCCTCTTAAACACTTAAGAAAGAAAATATAGGAGTGAATACTCTCAGTTAATTTTATGAGCTCAATATGCTGATGTCAAACCTAACAGCAGCAATACAAGACAACCAACATACCTCAGATTACAAGTACAAAATTTCTGACAATACAGTTGTAAATCAAATCCAAAAATATATTAAAAAATAAAATAAAATATGACCAGTAGAGTTGATACTAATAATGCAAGGTTAGTTCATTGATCAATGCAATTCACTATATTACTAGAAATTAAAAGTTATATGATCGCCTCAATAGATGAAGAAAAAATGTTTCATAAAAATTAACACCCATCCATATCTAATGGTAAAACAATAAAAATTAATGCTTTCCCTCTAAAACAGAAAACGAAGCAAGGATATCAGCTCTCACCACTTCTATTCTTAGATTACAAGCTTCTAGACTGAGAAATATAGAAAGTAAAAGAAATAAAAAGCAAGACAATTGAAAAGAAAAAAGAAAGTTTTGTATATTATCAGACAAGTTGTGTATATACATAGTAAATCATAAGGAATCTATATACCCTTATAAATTCTACCTACCTATCTAGAACTAACAAGTCAACGTAGCAAGTTCTCAAGACACAACATCCATATATTACTCAGCTGTAAGAAAAGATGAAATATTGCCATTTGCAACAAAATGGATGAACCTGGAGATCATCATGCTAAGTGAAATAAGCCAGACAGAAAAAACAAAGAACTGCATGATTTCACTCATATGCGGAATATAAAACTGAAAGCAAAGAAAAAAAGAACTGAACAAACAAATAACCCATGGACACAATCGATA